>CAKNXH010055635.1:0-29148 GCA_932178445.1 Andricus quercusramuli
TGTGTACATTAAAAAAATAATAATAGAAATTTAATTTACATTAAGATCAAATTTGGTTTGAAACTAGCCAACTGAGCTAATACTCTCATGCTTAAACAATCTTCATCCTATACACTTGCTTCAAATTCTACCAAAATTATCTGTTCACTTTAAAATTAAACTATAATTTAAAAAGAAAACGGAAAATTAGTGGTATAGGTGTTTTTCACAGGGGCGTACAATTTTCAATGCTTGCCATGGGCGCTATTTTCTTTAGGTACGCCGCTGACAACCAAGATTGTTGGCTGTGGGAGAGTGCCACTGGGGACGAAATTGGAAGAGGTTAAGGCTAGACCCGCTAGACCATGTATTTTTTGATCATGCTTAGTAGCTTCGGTGAGCCCCACCCCCCCTCTCGAGTCTCGACGCTCCGAACTTACCCGAGCCTCCCCGAGGGTGCCTCGCCTCACGAGATGAACCAGCCTCACTTCAGATCCACCCGTTCACTCCTTCCTTTTCCACGAATAGCGCGGAATTCAAAATATTCCGTTTTCAGTATTCCATAGCTCGGCTCGCTATCGAATAAATGTAACTTATGCACTATTTGAAAATTTATGGAAGAATATGATAAAAAACTTATACACCATGCCTTTATAAACGCAATTATGCATCATTTATGCGAAAATGCGTTATGCTGCGTCGATTGTCCGATTATGCGTTTTTATGCGACTTCCATTTAACTATTTTTGAGTCATGATACACGTTAATAGTAAAATGGAAGCTCCCGAAGCATTCTGGCAACATTATGCGTTTATGCGCCTTGCATAAACTTCCTATCCCTAAAGATCTACTGGAATTTCTCATTCTCCACCACTCAACGTATCAGTGCTACAAAGCCTGATATTGTCCTCCAAGATCTAAAGACGAAGATCACTTACGTGATTGAATTCTCGGCAGCAGCCGATGGAAATATCACGGCAAAGGAGGAAGAAAAACGGACGAAATATCAAGCACTTCTTTTCGAGCCGAGCAGACTGTACCAACGCTACAAAGTGCATATTATAGTTCTCATAATCGGCTGTCTTGGAGGCATGAAAGCTTCATTTATTAACCAACACAACAAAATCCCGGCTTGCCAGCGTCAGGCTCAGTCCATCGCGAACCGGATGCAAAACGGATCACTTCATCTGGTCCGTCAAAACCGTTCCTCATAACATTCTACAATGATTGGTAGCTCTAAAAAAGTATCCAGAGGTGAAACTTTAATCTCCAACTGTGCCGTTTGCCGCGTAAGGTTATCCGCGGTTGGAAACCAGACTCCAAGGACAGTGTTGTACGAAGTCTCTCGCGTAAATTTCCCGCTCTTGCTTACCTTCTGGGATAGAAGGAGCAGGAGTGGATGACTTACACGTTCCAGTTGTGTCGGGATTGGTTGCTTTAAGGAACCTTCATCGTAGCTTCCGGAGCCTACAACTTCTCACAACCAGGCTATGTCCAATATGGCAACTTAAGCACACTGCTCTCATCAGATCACTTGATCGCATTAAAAGTATTCGTCCGTGACTGATGATGTATACCGAGACAGCCCCGTGCAGGCTATTCAATAATCCAATTCTAAGAAAAAAATTCTCTAACATATTGGGCTGTGATCATCTTAAGCCTGAGACAAAAATGAGATGAAATATAATCATAATAACGTAATAACTCCAGTATAAATGTTCGATCCCTAGAGGGCTCTCCAGACTCGCGAATTATGACGAATGCGCAAGCAGAATATAGTGTTCCGAAACAATGACTGACACCAATATATTTATTGATCACTTGCCGCGTTTCGCGACCGTTTTTAGTAGCTAAGTACCAGGTCAAGAGTACCCATGTGTGGAACGTGGACCAACATAATAATAATAGCGTAATCAAAATGTAATAAGAAATGTAACTTAAATGTAATAATGTACAACAATGTTATGTAATAATGTACCGACAGGGAAGTTTTTTCTGGTTCGGCAGAGCATTCACTGCCTAAAAACGCGTCATCACGAATAAACCCAAAACTATATGCCCCTATAAAAAACGTCAGATTAAAACATATTCAAAAGTATTGCACTTTGAATGCGATGTTGTCAAAATGCAGATTTCCAGAGAACATCCCGCGAATGCGATTCAATACTTAGCAATCATATATTTTCTGCTTCTCATTGAATCGCATTCAGTAGCATTAAGACAAATTCAGTTTCGCTTCCAATCCCATACCATAATTCTTTCGATATTTATCACTCCTACAGGCAGGCTTCACGGTTGATTTTGTACAGACATTTTTAAATATATATTTATTTTCTGATCTACCGTACAATCACGAAGTAATAGTAAGAAGAAGCAACGCTAATGTATTTGCGGCGGAAAATTGTGGCAACTTTTCGGGCTGAGAGACGAGTCTAATTCTAATTTAGCGCCAAAATACTCGGTGACTCTCGGCCATTCTCGGTCATTCTCGGATCTCGCCGAGAATACTTCGTGCAACTTCGTGGCTCACGTAGATATTCCACCCTCAAGTCTGGTCTTACGGTCGCAAGAAGAATCTTGCCAACGTTTCGTGAACATATTGCAGTTCACTTCTTCAGGTTAGTCCTGAAGAAGTGAACAGTTTTGCCCACGATTGAATCCCGAAACACCTCCTTTTAATTTATTATGATGAATCATCGTGACAGCATTAAATCTTTTTGAATCTCTTTTCCGAGTGACGTTTATCGATATTTTTTGTTTGTTTTTATGATACTTAGATCCTTTTTCGAATAGATTTTCATTTTTTTTGTTAGGCTTACCCCTCTTTTACTGTAGGTTATATTTTAACCATCTAATATCAGCGGACATTAAAAAATTACTTAGATCCCTTTTCGACAATTATCAATACTTTGTAATAAATTTGAAAATTGATAAGAGATTTTTTCGTGTATATTTATCTAAATTCTGACCAAAACACTACTCAGATCCGTTTTTGATAAACAGTTTGAATTAGTCTTTAAAATTCAACATTTAAATATTCTGATAATGTAAAATTTCCCAATGAAATTGTAGCCATTTTTGAATAATTTCAAAACAAGCTCATTCAATCACACGTTATTTCATATGATATAACGTAACGTTCAAAGTGATTGCTTGAGCTTTTGCACTGAAACTAAGAATTTAAACATTCCAGGTCAGAAAATAAATTCACTATCCTTTCCCGGTCTCCTAAAATTTCCGGTCGTTACCCGTGTCGCCTAGTTTTCGGTCCAGTAACTACCATGAAATTTAAGTTTAGGTTGAAAATAATTCCAAATCAACAGTATATAATACGAAAAGTTTTGTGTATTTTCTCATCATACACATCATCACTTCTATTTTCCGCACCAAAGGTAGCGCAATTAAACGACATCGAAGTCTCTTGTCTGAATATAGTACGAGTAAATCGACTTAATAATAAACACTTTGTACACAGCGAAGCTGAATCAGTCAGAAATTATCATGTACAGGGTCAACTGAATTATTTAAAGGTCCAACATCTCATTTACAACACTATAAACCTGCATGAGACCTTGGGTTATGAGTGGACTGGGGAATGTATTCTGGGTTGTGCCGGAGATGTCAAAGATCTGTTTGCTCTAGAAGCCTGTTCGCGTCGACCTTCCTCCTCTTGTTTTTCTAGCTGCTCCTTCAAGACTAGAAGTTCCCTTGTTCGTTGGTACACAGGATCCTAATAATTAATTTATCAAATTAAACAAAATTTTATGTTTTAATTTTTAATTACTGCAAACTTTGAATTAAAAAAATGCTTCTGCAAACTACAAAATTGATTTTGGAGCCAACCTGTTGTCGCATACTAGGATTCCATCTACAATAAAGGCTTTTCCAAGGTTTAATGTACCGCATACTAGCAACCGGCATTAGGACCAATTGACAGTTGGGTCCTGCCCAATAGAGTGGATTTTGGTATAAAGATGATTGGCTATTAATGTAAGACCACAAGGAGACGGCCTTTTCTTTCACCTTTTCGTGAACTCTTTCTCGTTCGCTGTAACCAAATAAAGAGGAATAATAACGTCATCCACTAATTTTGATTTTTTGTTTTTATAAAATTAAAAACATTACACATTACACATAAATGTGTAATGTGTACAAATTGCAAATTCCTATTTCTGTCGCGCCCATTCCATAATATTCATAGGACGTATCACGCCTTTAAAAGCTGAAATGTTGCCTATATTGCATTTATGTTAAGATTCGCATTATGCAATTATTATTCTAAATTGATAAATCAAATATATAAAAATAAATGTTTGAAAGTGTTAACGTCATTCATCCCATTTACTTATTTTTTCGCTTTCACGCCTCGAGTCTCCGCAATGTCAAAATTTAAGCACTTCGCAAACTCCAAATTTTATACAGAACACACTGGAATGTTGAATTATTATTCAAAGATGAAAAAAACTTGAAAAATTATTGAAAATAAGCACGTAGTCCCAAAATTTTAGTGCTTGGCACTGCTAACCCCAGTTATTGGCACCCCTCGTCACCAGTGATTGGCACTACACTCACATAACCTCTTCAAACTTCTGTAATTGCGTTAAAACATTGATAAAAACAAATTGTGCAACTGAAAATATGAAATAAATTTTCTATTAATAATTCTAAATTTAATATTTTATAAATTTTGTTTTTGGACAAGCCAATATCTTTGACAGCAGCTATAAAGCCTAGCCATGTCACATATGTATTCTTCGGCTTATGTTTTTCTTTCCTCACAGATACTCTCTGACGGGCAATAATATGGCAATAAATAAAATAAAAACCATAAATGTTACTCATTTTCTACTTTAAACTAGAAAAATGAATAAACAAATTCAAACATGGATAAATAAATATAGTCAAAATAAATCGCCCACCGATTAAATAAAAACTTTGGCTATTTTATAATAACATGAATTCCTGCGTAACATTTAAAACATTGTACGACAATATTATTAAACACAATATGTATAAAGATAATAAAATTCCATTTATAATTTAAATGAAACCAATATTTACCTATACCTCGAGGCCTAAAAAGAATAATAAATTATCTGAACAGAACTTTGGAGGTTACGATTACCGGTATATCCGGTATATAAATGACAGCTTCATTTATTATAATTGTTAGCTAATTTTTCGTATACCTAGTAACGACTTTTGTTGTTCCGGCATTTTTAACACTTCATTTTATCAGAAATACGTGAAATGGCTCATGTCAACACAAGGTCTTGAGATTACATAACCTCACTTTTTTCCGGCGAGGCAGGGGTGCCAATGAATGAAATCATTCCCGAATTGCATGGTCTGGTCATTGGCACTGGGGTGCCAACGACTAGAGACCATAATTTTTATATTAATTTCCATTGGCACCCCCCCCCCTAAAATTAATAAATAAATTATTGCCGAGGTTCATTCCTTATTTTGATTATATTGCAAGTATTTCTTTTAAATATTCACAAAAATTGGAACAGATTTACTTGTTCACAACGCTGTTTGAACAAAATTAAAAAATGTTGTCAGCTAAACATTTTCTTTAGAGAACCGGATAAATTCTTGGCACCCTAAGAACTGAAGTGAATTCATTATTTTATAACTAAATTTTACATTATTTTGTATGAATTATATATGTCGGTACACGCAGAAATAATGGTAGAATAAAAATAATACCAGCAAAATACGATAAATGTTTGCATTTTCTTAAAATTTAACAAAAATGAGAGAGGGTGCCAATAACTGGCGCAGTGCTAACCACTAGTGCTCTTACCCTATCATAAGTGCACTCACTTTTGGCAAATTATCCGAAATGGCTTTAACGTATCCAGGCATAATGTAAAGGTACCATCATGAGGCAAATTTTCAGGGGGTCTTGAGATTTTCATTAATTTTGGAACGATAATAGGATATATTTTCAAAATGTTTATATCAATAATTGGGCTGATCCTTTCTGAATGCGAAACGCCTGATAAAAGTTTAATTTAGTCTAAGCAAAGTAATTATATTCATGAAAAATCAAAACGAACTATATGTACCTATCAGCCCTATTCGACTCCTTAGCATTTGTATGGCACGCATCCGTAAATATATGACTTGCACAGGATAGTGCCAAAAAATCCCGAACGAGGCCCGGGCGCGCATCGGCCATGTTTTAACAGTATCTCGTATGGGACCTTGTACAAATAATTTATAAATTTGATTTATTAGATTTATTAGATAATGTAGAGAAGATACCTTGAAATTAAAATATATATGTTTATTACAAAAAACCAGAATTTTAGGCGAATTGAAGAAAAAAATTGTTTAAACAAATTAAATTTGTTTAAACAATTTAGGATTTATTAGATAATGTATAGAGGATACCTTGAAATTAAAATATATAGGTTTATCACAAGAAAATCTGACTTTTTTACCATAAATTGCAAAAAAGCAGAAAATTATTAATAATTAATTGTTTAAACAATAGAAAGAAATGAATAAATAAATAAAGAAATAAATAAAGTTAATTTCAGATAATAAACTGCCATTTCGATCTCAGAGAACAGATTTAAAACGAATTTTATAGAAGAACATATTATTTAAACAAATAGAATTTATTTAAATAAATGGAAATTAACTAAAAAACATTTTTAAACATTCCAATAGACCTATAGTAATGATTTCCGGGAAAAAAGGAGAATAAACTGGTTAAAAGAGTCAATTTCCTGAAGAATGTACATTTTTCGATTTAAGGGTAGTTTTTAGGGCATCGTGGGGGTGTGTTAGGGACGTCAAATCCATATGTATGATAGGTCAAATTCTTCGTTGGAAAGTACTCTAGAAGCCTTATAACTTTAATGTCAACTTTTCCCTAACCCTGAACAATTATTCGAAAAATACCAAAAAGTGACTTTTTCCCATGCATTTTCCCATGCAAATTTCAAGTCCCAACAGGCACCATATAAAATCAAAATTTTGAAAAAAATAGGACCTTTATTTTTTTTGGATTTCGAAACTTTTTGGGGGGATCATTTGCATTTATTTAAAAGTCGCCATTTTGGACCACCCTAATATATATATTGCTCATTCCTCATTTCTAAGTTGTTTACCCGTTCTTGCAACTGTTTTATCTCACTATTTCTCCTTTTGTCATCCTCCTTCTGTCTATTCTCTATACCAGGGATGGCCAACGAGAGGTTCTGACGCTTCTCCTTTCCTCTCGTTTCTTCCCCTTCTCCGAGCGCCTTACCAAAAGTTCTCCTCTTCTCGTTTCGTTATACTCGCGCCTTGAGCACGCAATGTAAACGGAGCTATTTGCTTTCGGCTTCTTTCGCGGCCGTTCGGCTTCGTCCGTCCAGCAGCCGAGGAGACTCGACCCCTCTGTACACCGCGCTCACCACATGGTCCCAACGAAGGTGGTAAGAGAGGGGATCACGAAGTGACAGATTTTGACTCTTTTGCTCTCGCGTTGGACATCCCTGCTCTATACTCTCTAGCTTACGCCATACTTTATCCTTCTCCTCTTTCCAGAGTCGATCCCACTCTTCCCACTTTTCTCTTACTTTTCTCACTTCCCCCTTACATAATTTCCCTGCCTATTCATATCATCCAGTCTTTTCCTTGTTTCCTCTCTAAACCCTTTTATGAGAGCCTCTAGTTTTTCAAACATCCCTCCATCCCCCCTATCTCTTTCTGGTGTTTTCGGTTTAGTGAGTCTAGTCCTAACTTTCTTGCTTTCCTTGTCCGTTTCTAACTCATCGTCCCCTTCCTCTCTTTTTCTTTCCCCTCACTACTGGTCACGCACACTTTTTTTCGCCATTCGTCTAAACCAGTGGTCGGCAAACTTTTTGCTCACTTTTCAGGTCTGGGCAGGCTGGACCCGGCTTAATTTTTTCTGCTACTTTCCGATCGGCTCACGGAGCTCAGTGCGGGTGCGCTCGCCCCGACGGGTGTCCTTTGTCCACAGGCAGGTCAAAGTAAGAAAATTTAAAAACTTTTAATTTTTCAACTAGCGGTTTCAAAATAGTATAATCAGCATCTACGAATTTTTCCGATTCCAATGATATATTACTTGCCTAAGAAAGTTGAAAATTTGAAGGAGTTTAATATCAAAAAACTTCCGCTCAATATTCAATTTAATACTAAATGCTTCTCAAATTGTCAACCTTTATAGACAAATTACATATCGTTGAAATCGGAAAAATTCGCAGATTCCAAAAATATCATTTTCAAATCACTAATTGAAAAATTAACGATTTTTACATTTTTGTCAATTTGTTCTATTTTCCAACAAAGAACCCCTAAAAGAAAGGTCGGTCTGCCCAAGCTCTCAGGTACCTGCCCAGAAAGTAGGTCGTTGGGCAGCCCGGGCAGGGTAGCCTGCCCTGGGCAAGAACGTGCCGACCACTGGTCTAAACTCCTATTCGAACCCGCGCTGCCTAGCGTGTTAAGGCGCTGTAGGTTAAAAGGCCTTCCCCCTTTATGGCCCGTATCGGAATCCCTTCTCTTTGCTGTCCTCACCCTGGTCGGCGCAGGGGGACAAGAAAAGTTTCTGTGGACAAATTGATATTCAGAAGCCATTTTTTAACTGATTTAAACGTTTTTTCCTTCAAATTAAAGCTAATAAAATTTTGCATAAATCTGTCATGGCAAATTTTGGAAAAAGTTTTTTGTTTTTTGTTTATTTTATAACAAAAATGAAAAAAAACAAAAAAAAATTTTCAAAATAGTATCAGTTTTCGAGAAATACTTGGATTCAATTCGAAATAGCTAGAATCAATAAAGCAACTATCCATAAAAGTTTTCTGATAACTTAGCATTTGTTAAAAAATGTATTGAATTTGTTATAAACAAATAGGTGGGTGAAAATGGATTCATGGGGATTGGGAGCCATATTTTTTAAGGTTTTCGTAATACTTCTTCCTTGCCCGCAAAACCTTCAGACAAGGAGTCGACCATTTTTGAGGTTTTGTGCCAGCTCGTTATGCGCAAAGGTCGCAATAACGTTAAACGATCAAATTCGATGTTGCACACACCGACGCAACGCTCTCTTTTTCCATTCACTTGCCAAGAAATTTTTAGAGCTATGTACACAATATCACAATACTGAGCGTTGCTACGCCAGCGAGCCACGTAAATCTCGCAGCCAATCAGAGATCGCGTTACCTCTAGCAGGCCGCAAAACATATTTTATTGCAAATGTGCCTCTGTTCCATAAATAGGAGGAATCGTTGAAAAAGTGTCCGTCGATATGAAACACCCATGTTTCTCCGTTCCATAAATACGGAGCGTGTTAAAAAAGTTGTTCGTATTATGAAACAACTAATTATTAAATAAAGTTGTATCCAAATAAAGAAAAACTGCAGCTTTCAAATCTATGAACCTTAAGCTGTCATTTGATCTACTACACATGTGAAATAATCGAAATTTGTGAATACACGAGATCAAACAGATTATAGGTATCAAGCCTTCTGATTAGGATAAATTGTAGTCAATTTTCCCGAGTGTGGAGGTTAGATAATTAAAATTATTTTTTAGTGTTTCAAACTTTAGAACAATACTTATTATTCATATAATACTTTGTACACAAAAATATACTTTTTCATCACGCATGCACGGAATATGCCATATTTCACATCTGTTTTCCGTGCGCATTGTGGCATATTGCGCATGCCGTGCGAATAGCGTGCGTTCTACAATGATCGCACGCTGCTCCGTGTTTTAGAAGAAATATCGCACGGTCCACCGTGTTTCAGTAACAAAAATCACACGCTTCACCGTGTTTTCACGAAACAAACGCAACTAACCTTCTACCAACTTCAACGTTATCATCTTCAAAATGTCAAAACAACAGTTTGTTTTGTGTCGTGGATGCAAGAAGTAAGTATAAAAAAATGAAAAATAATATTGATATGATTAATATGAATATTCATATTGATTATATGTAATCATAATCGATTAAAAGCGTATTAGATCTAAATATCATACTTAAATATGCCCACAGCAGGTTTCAGGTTAGGTGCGTTTGTTTCGTGAAAACACGGCCAATTCTCCATCGGCACCTGAAATTATCTTTTTGATTTGGGTGTTTTTTCTCTCGGGGGGCTCCGCCCCCCCAACCGCCCCCGCCCCCACCCCACCCCCTCTCCCACCGACGATAAAATACGAAGAATGCATATTCCTCACATTCGTGATGAAAAATAGTGTGTGCAACTCGTGTGGTATAGTTACATATTCCGCCACTTGGGCGCTCGTGCGCCAACGGCACCCGCGTGCGCAATATTCAACTATACCCCACTCGTTACACAATGTACTATTAAATTATTTATAAATCAAATTATTTATCAACCTGTTCCATAATTGGGGCATGTTTTATGATAGATGCCTATACCTACTGATACTCAATAAAAATAAACCCCTTTAGCCGAAAAACGTTGATTATTGGCGCGTGACGTCACACCATGTGTTTCCTGCCATGAGGGCACCACTGCTTCGTTTGAACAAATCGACATTTCCGGTTGATATTTTTTCACTTTTTAATAAATTATTAAATAAACAAAATTGAGTTCTAATTTCACCCTTAAATTCTTTGGGAGTCAAAGTTTATAAAAAACTTAACTGTAAGGCAAACAAAACTTTTGTGGATGACCCTATTGAGAATAATTTAGTTGTAATATAACATAGAACAAAACTATAAAAAGTTGCAGCTTTTAAGACTTACCTATTGAATAAGAACGTGCCGAATCTGCAGGAATATAGATGGTCGAGAATCGTGATTAGGAAATGCTCGTTGAATTGAAATGCGTTCGGGAATTCTTGACTTATCTGCCACACGCAGTCTATAAATTGTAAGAAAACAGGCGACCTGTCTGCGTCACTGTGATGTTCATCTCCATGACCGATTCTCTGAAAGAGACATGAGTTTAATTTACATATGAATTGAGAAAAATCCAAAAAATTTTGTAATGCTTGAAGTTTATACGAAAAATACAAAAATAAAGTTGTTCTTACATGTTGGAATTTATGACCAAAGCTGAGCCATTCCTTTTCTATCAACACTTCAAATCCCTTGATAGTTCTATAATACGGGTCCAGCATTATCATTGCTAACGCTGTAAGCTGCAAAACATTTCAATTTATAGTAAATTTAAAATCTGAATTCCGGTACAAAATTCAATTTTTTGTTTCGTTTCTAAATTTTTTCTACCTGATAGTTTACAGTGTGGCCACTAAAATATATAGAAAAAATGTCCAGTTATTTCCTGGTGTTTCACGGTCACACAAAATTCCTGGAATTTTTTAAATAAATGACTTCAAAATTAAGCAAATTTTATTTTTAAAATTTTAAACTCACTGATTCTGATCGGACTGAAATATGCAAAAGTATAACGGAATCAATTACGTACGTACTTTTTTTAGCTGCCAATGTGCAATTGCTTACGAGATACAGTAATCCCTCTCATCTTGTCCCCTCTCCTGTTGTCTTGCAAAATATTTCAACTTTTTATCAACGGAATTGACTCGCACATGGCGTGAAATCGTAAACACGCGCAAAGAAGCAGTTGCGCGAACGTCCGAACGGCCCTGATTTGGCCCCCCCCCCCCCCACTTCATAGTGGACAGTACGAGAGGACTTGGTTCCCGAATTGAGACAAGATGAGAGGGACAACTGTATTAACAATAAACAAATTGTCTACATAAATGCAACATTTCGAGAATTTTGTTTCCACAAACATTATTTTTCCACGTAAAATTATTGCTGGAAACATGCTGAACAGTTTCAAATCAAAAAGAAATAACATGGAATAATACCTGTTATTTTTATAAACAATAATTTTAAACAAATGCATCATTTAGCCATTTTTCTTCATGAAACCACCTATATTTGCAAAAATATTAATTCATTTCTTGAGCACGATTCTTTGTTAAAATTAATCAGCATTTAACAAGGTTCATTATTTTTATAAACATTTATTCTAAACAATTAACAATTTAGCCCTTTTCCAAACTAAAAGTCGCTTTTCTTAACGGAAAAGTATTACTAGTAGTCTCCTCACTGAAGAAACGGTGCTTGTGGATTGTAAAAGGGCTTAAATGTTAAATTTGTTTTTAATAAATGCGTACAAAAATTAAAAACCTTGTTGAATATACTGGTGAAATATACCTAAACGTAACAGACAAGGTATATATTAAATTGACTATCGGCGCAAAAATTATGCCTTTGAAGCTTAACAACCTAGCAAAAAAGCTAGAGTAATAAGTAAATAGTAATTTGAAAGCTAAAAGTGTTCCACGAAAATAAGCTTGAAGACGTTAAGATAACAAATTTTTTGTGCTTTGCAGACTGAAAAATATTTTTTAAAAAGTAAGGAATTTAGGCCACATTTAAGAAGAGTCATGTTTAGAGCATTATTTCTAATATGAGAGGTATTTTTTGAAATGTTGGGTTTTTTTTAATAAATATTTTGGTATTTGTTTAACTTTTATATATTTGTTTAATCGTTATATATTTACACACACACACAAATAATACAAGTGATTAAAATGTAAACGGAGTTAAGAACGCTGTATTTTGGAAAGATCTATAATTTGACTAAGGGCCGATTTCACCAACTCCGATTAAGTTGTTAATCCCCAATTATTGTAATTTAATCGGAGCCTTGCGTTCCACCATTTCCGTAACGCTGGTTAAGAGAGTTTAATCATCATTTAATTTAACCGCCCGATTTTGGCTGATTAACGGACGTAATGCGTGATTACCGATGGTAGCACCAAACGTAACCTATAGAATTGCAGTGTGCGTTCAGTATACAGTTCGAAAATGGAAAATTTCTTTTATGATGATTTTCTATCATCTGATGATGATGAAGATATTCTGCACATTATCAATAGAAGACCAAGAGTAATTAAAGAACGAGTGAATTATTTAGAGACATTGGATGTTCATCCATATTCATTTTCACAAATAAACACAAATAACTGGACAAATCTTCACTCGTCTTCTTTTCTTCGAAGTATGTAGCCAGCACGTTACTGTTTCTTCACACGCAATATGACCTCAGCGACCGATGCTCGCGCACGTACTTCACGGGACTTGAAAGTTGACCCATCAGAATCGTCGGATGAAGAGAAAATGGAAGTTATTGTGAATGGGGTATATGATTAAATAATGGAGAATTAAAACTTGATGATAGGACACGGTGGAACGCATTAGAAGTTAATGTCGGTTAAAACCTTGATTAAAAAATAATCATGATTAGTTAATCGCCATTTTAATCGCTGTTGGTGAAATCGGCCCTAAGACCGAAAGATCGGCTCGGATGACGAGTTCCGAGTCCGATAGTGAACAGTTTAAAAGATGAAAATGTCATGTTTTTGAAAATGAAAAAATGACAAGTGACGAAGTTCGGAGTAGGTAAAACCGAAAGATTCAGTGTACAGAGGTGGCTTCACTATACATGTTCCGATTGGCTAATGAAAAGAAGAGTGGGATCCATCGGCGACTTCCATTTCTATAGTAAATTTGACTGGCACAGAAGGTACCTGGATCAAGGAAGATGCGGGCACCTACAACTACCCCGGTAATATACTACGATAATAAAAGGGCCAGTTTTGAAAATTTTTAATTATATGACGGCCTTAACTTCTGGATTTTACGTACTACAAAAGACTTAGAATTTGAATACTGAAGTGATTGAAAGATGGTTTTACTAAATTAAAGCTGCTTAACCTAAAATGTATGGTTATAACATAATTGCAGTTTTAAATACTGAAGTAGTCGAAAGAATCTTTACTGAAGTAAAGCTGCTTATCCTAAAATGTTTGGTTATAGCATAATTGCAGTGTCGAAGCTTTATACAAAATTATTACAGACGGTAAATAAGCCGAACCTATTATGAAAATAATATTTGAAAGAAAACATGAAGTGACCAATTTTAATTCCTATTTTCTTAGAATTCAACATAAAGCAATGGCAAAAATTTAAAAAAGTTCATAAATATCAAGAAAACATTTATGAACAAATTGTAGTTAACAAATTTGAGAAATAATGAAAATTGTTGTTAAACATTGCAAAAATGTGAAACTATACTATCTCCAGTTCTAATGAAGATATTAAAGCGATTCAAACTCCAAACTGCAACGGATAGGCTCTGCAATTATTTTTAGACATTTTTTTGGTTGGAAAGCAAGTGCCAGAAAGCAGCGAGGGTACCTTCTATTGCTGCCGATCGCTTGCGCCTTTCTTTGACCAGTGCTTCTGAACTCTTGCCCAGACACTAACGCCTCTTCTGTCCGGCAGCAAAAAACTGCACCCCCGCTGGTTTCTAGCACTTTTCAAACAAAAAAAAAAAACAAAAAAATGTCGACAAATATCACAATTTTCACGAGAAAAAAAAACGTCACATCCTTCCGGGAAATTGTAAATAATTTAAGAGCCTATCCGTAACCGTTTGGAGTTTTAATCGCTTTAATATCTTCATTAGAAATAAAGATAGTATAGTTGCACATTTTTGTAATTTTTAACCATTTTTATTATTTCTCAAATTTGTTAACTGCAATTTGTTAGTAAATGTTTTCTTCATGCTCATGAATTTTTTCAAACTTTTCCCATTGCCTCTTGTATAAGAAATAGTGCTCCAAACTCGACTCTTCTTAAACGTGTCCCAAATTCCTTACTTTTTAAATATTGTTCAGTCTGCAAAGCACAACACTTTTTTTTTACCTTAACGTCTTTAAGCACATTTACGTGGACCTTTTTCAGATTTCAAAGTACAATTTACTTATTACTCTAGCTTTTTTTTTAGCTGAGTTGTTAAGCGTCAAAGGCGGATGCCTATAATTTTTGCGGCGATAGTAGTCATCCTTTTCCGTAAAGAAATGGTCCTTGTAGGTTTAAAAAAGGCCAGAATATTCATTTTCTTTTAATAAATGTTTACAAAAATTAAGGACATAGTTGAATGCTGGTTCAATGTAACTATATCTAATACAGGACGTGTCTAGTAATTCTTTTCCATGGAGAAACGATGCTTTTATGTTGAAAAACAGCTCAAATGTTCATTTGTTAATAATAAATGTTGTTAGATGCTGGCTTAATTTAACTAAGAACCAT
This sequence comes from Andricus quercusramuli, assembly GCA_932178445.1. Classification (NCBI taxonomy): domain Eukaryota; kingdom Metazoa; phylum Arthropoda; class Insecta; order Hymenoptera; family Cynipidae; genus Andricus; species Andricus quercusramuli. Next base: position 15,107 of record CAKNXH010055635.1, read on the forward strand.
GCACGAAGAGTTTATTAATATTTTTTTAGCAAAAAACGGTGGTTTTATAAAGAAAAATTGGCTAAATGGTGTATTTATTTATAATAAATGTTTATAAAAATGACAGGTACTGTTTAATATCAGTTCATTTCAAATAACAAATATTCAGCATGTGTTCATAAATACTTTGATATGAAAAAATCATGTTAACACTAACAAAGTAGTCGAAATTTTGCATACTACTAGTCGTCCCGAAAAAGGGGAAGGACTACACTAGCCAAACTTATGAAAAATATTTAAATACTCATCTCGAATTTCAGGATGAGATACTTCGTATTCTAAAACGAAAGGATGTAAGTAACCACGTCTAAAATATTTGTTTCTAAAATTTTTAACTTATCAACTTGTTTGTTCTTTCAAATTAGACAAGTTTATATTTTACAATGTACACGAATCTTGAACTTGAGTTGCCAGAAATTTCATATTTTTTTAATTTAAACGTTTTTTCAATTTGGAATACTTTTTAGGTTGACGTTTTTTTTTTGTAACTTAAATCGAATCTTGCCTATTTGAATCCTTAAGAATCGGGAAGGATTTCTAATTTGCACTATTTTCAAAACTGAAAACTTTTAAATTTGACATTTTCGTTATTGATAATAGATGACTGCTCTCATTTACATTCTCATCTTAATGATAAAATTTGACTTCGTCGGTTTTCATCAAATTACGGCACATCTCCCCGTGGCTTCTCTCGTCCGAAACCACCGCACGGCGTGAATTTTCGGAAGGCTCAAATCAAGTTTCTTCTTATCCAAGTTCGAGAGTATTAGAGAATTATAAAACACAAACAACAAAAAACAAGCATCAAGAGCGAGTATTGTAATGAGAACGTGTTCCTTAGGCCCGATAGAGTTTTAAGTAAATTAGTTTTCTTTTTTATCTAAAATTTAAAAAATTTTAAATTTCTTTAAATGTAGAGGTTTCAACAGTTTTGCTAATATTTGCAAGTAAGCTTTTGTATATGCACTGGCCTGTGAACTAAGACAAGCGTGAAGAACGGGATGAGAAAGTATCCGAACGCGTAGCGGGAAATAAATACATTATCGAGCAAAGCGCACGAACAGCATTTGCCCGCAAAGCAGGCAGATTTTTTTTATTTTGAACGCTTTCAATTATATATTTTTAACTCTTGTAGGTGATTAAATCAAATTGCTGATTTTAAAACTCTTTCAATTTGATATAATTAGTGTTTGAAAAATATTAAATTAAAAATATATTGATAATTAGTTCTTTCATTTTTTTGAAATCTTGAAACAGTATGATTGAAATATACCTTTGCTCATTTGAATAATTTATTTTGAAATTATTTGATTTAAAAACTTTTCGACTTTACAATGTTGAAACATTAAGGTAGTTTCCGAGTCCCACACTCGTACAAATGTTGGAGTCCCGTGAGGTGCCTGTCGTTGTATGCTGTATTGAAAAAATTGCATGGTCCCGCATACTCAATATTTTAATGCGCTCCTGGCTTAGAATTCGTAGTGTGTGTGTATACGTATAGTCGCCAATCCTATGTCAGCGGCAGATTGGTAGATCGTGAAACGTCGCAATTTGAAACTAACCATCGCTGACCAACTGTGTGTAAACGTGTGTGTGAGTGTATCAAGTTCCTGCAGCAAGCAAAGCAGGAGAGAGGGGACAGTGTTGCCGGATCGCGAATCTTTGACGTTTATGCGTTTTAAAGTGATTAAAATTTTAATTTTTTCCATTCGATTATCTAGGAAAGTACGTGCTGAAGAGATTTTATTATTTTTCTGACATATTTGTATTTTCAAGCAGCACAAGTAGACATATTCTTTTAATTTCTCGACCAGAGCGTTTTATTACTACAAATTAAAATATGGAGAGTGCCTGCGCATTGCCCATGCATTCTGTGTTAAAGTAGTCATCTTTAACATCAATTATCTCGACATCAGTGTGGTAGAAAAATTTGAAATTAATTTAGCATATAAAAAAACATTCTACCTGAAATAGAAGCTCGACTTTAAACAATTCTACCAGAGATCGATTTTTTCGGAAACCACCTTAAGTGCTCCAAATTAAAATAGTGCAATTTTTAAAGATTTTTTGTCGAAAACTTCGAAAATGTCGTATAATCCGAGACATAAGATGGAAGTAAAGAATAGATGAATTGAAAGTATTATCAATAAAGTTTTGTATACAATATTATTAGCCATTGTGACTATTTTGCGGTATAGATGTATGTACCTGAGTTGGTAAGACATGTTATTTTAGTCAATCAGCGAAGAAGTTCGAAAATATTTTACAAGGGATAAATAGTGGCATTAGCGGACAAACACGAGAAAATAGTGGCATTGCTAAAAAAAAAAGTATCCAACGAGCCTTGTAAACTCAGAAAATTAAAGGAAAATACCTGCAATGTCCTGTCCCATCCATCTGAACAATGGACCATCACTGAGGTCTTGTGATTCTCAACTTTATCTACAATTCTAACGGCTCCTGCGAGTATATTTTTTATGTGTTTCAGCCACATAGTAGACTCGATTCCAGACAACCACCTGGCTTCATCGATGATAGGGAAACACAATTCTGTGAAACATTGCATAATCTGATATCAATAAATTACGCTAAAATGCTCCTCACTATCAACACGACAGGAAGAGTATGCCTGAAGCGATGGTGATATCTTTCTACTGGTCGAATATAAAAAAAAATGGAGGAAATAATTAAGACTGAACGTACCCTTTAGTTTCCTAAGACTTTCTCTCATCACATGAATATTATGAATATCCAGGAAAACGAGTTCAGCATTTTGATAAGCATCTTCACTCTCATATCCTCCTCCCCTGGCTTTATTTGCTATCGCATTGGCCATGGGTCTCGCATCCATTATAAATAGCTTATGACTTTGGGCGTTTGCATCCATGATCAGCTGAATGTATCTTTCGTCTTCACGACTTCTTTTTCCTCCGACCCCAACAAGTGGCTGTGCACAACGAGTTATAGTTGCTTGACTCTCTGGATGAATCCACGCTAGGACGGGTAGTCTTCCTCTACTTCTGAAGGCTGCCGACGACTGTAAATCTTCATCTGTTGCAGCAGTCGGAACAGCTAACACCGCTGGATAACTGTCACAAAGCGCATAAGTGTCGTTGATTTTTGAAATTTTCCACATGTCGTTATTTACTCCCTGCGAAAAGGTATTTTACTGTAAACTTGTTATGCCTAACTATTGTTATAAAGTTCAATTGATATAAGAAAAAGGTAGCACCATTCTTTTTAATTCAGCAATAGGTTCATACACATTCCAGCCATTTTCTGGAAATGTCTCAGAGTATTCGAAGGAAAAAAGAGGCAATTTGTGAGAGATAGGAAACGAATACTGCTGCAGTTTTTCAAAAACGTTCCTCCTGGAATGATTCTCTTGCTTATGGGCGAACCTTAGATTGCGCATGTCCTTACAGAATATTTCAATCCCGTAAGAGTTCTCTCCTCTGCTGGATGCTCCACCAACTTTTTCAATTCTGCTAACGACTCCCAAAGGCATTTCTACAATGTATGGTGGTTCCCTGTCGGTACTTCGAAAGTGAAGTTTGTAGTTTGTCACACTCAGGCATCCTCGAGCTGGTCCAGAATAAGGGCAGAGATATGTCACCTCTCGTGCAACTCCGCGCATTCTTTCTCCGTTTAGAAGAGGTGGCCCCGTGTCTCCAGTCGGTAAATTCTATTTCAGCAATGAAATTGAATTAGGTTTTAACTAAACATTCCACTTGTGTGTGTGTGTGTGTGTATATATATATATATATATATATATATATTACTTACCAGCTTGTGCTGATTTGCAAAATGTATATTATTTTTAACTATCCTAACTAAAATTATATCATGCATCTCTATCAAACACATAGTCACATCACATATTATATCGTATGCTTTATTTTTTTTATTTATTACGGAATTCACTTCAAATCGGACAGACAGTCCATGGTCAAGTCAAAGAATCATTTGTCACTCAAATATGTTTTTTTTTTCAAACGGAATAACACGAAGCGCATGTTAACAATTTTAATTTTAAAAATTGAGAAATCGAATTATCAGAAAATGGTCACCATTTCTGTTAAAATTGTGATATTTTTTAATCTAAGTATTCATTATTATTACTTCTGATTCTAATAGAATTTCTTGTCCTCTTTCGAAATTCGTTGGAAAAATTCTAAAAAGTTCAAAATTAACAAAATGGCGACGGTTTTTAGAGATTTTTGTGAAAATATGTATAAAATCCTTCAAGATTTATTTTTTTCTCAATAATACAATTTTATGGCTATAAAAAAACCAAAAAGGACCTAATTCAACAGTTTTAACAACGTTTTAATGTAAGAATAATGAAGTTAGAAAAAAATGACGAGTATCCATTATTTAAAAAATACCGACTTCAAAGGAAAAATTTTGATGTAAAAGTTGTTGAAACTGTTAAATTATGTTTTTCTTTGTTTTGTGTGGCACTATAAAATTGTATAATTGAGCAAAAAAGTTCGAAGGACTTTATACATATTTTCGAAAAATTTTTGAAAATAACGCGAGATAAAAGAAAGTGCCAAGAGACATTTTTCTAGACCTTATTTAGAGAAACAATTTTTTCCATTCACTTTTTTTTATCTTGGGTCGTTTTCAGGGACCCGCCCGAAACATTCGTTTTGTTACGTTATCCAAAAAGTACCAAGTCTTTTGTTTTCTTTTCGTTGCGGTTTGACAGATGGGAACAAAATTAAAAACGAAATTGATATAATGTCATATTTTATCCGTCTGTCTTTTCATATTTACATAATATGCACAAGGATTCGAATACATTTTTTTACAATTAAGAGTAATTAAAAAATTTCATTACTATTTCAGTATATTGAATAACCTACCATAAATAAAGTAAATATAGTTACGTTTTGGTAGTATAGAAACAGAACAAAAATCACGAAAGTATTTTTTTTCGGTCGGGTCTCTGGTCGTTTTGGCAAAAAATGTGAATTTTTCTTTTTCAGACAAAAAGAATTCTCTCATCTCTCCAAGTCTCGGGTAGACTATTATGAAATATACTATTTACTTTAGGATAAATCTAGGGAAAAAAACAAGAGAAAAACGGTAGGGTTTTTGAGTAAGTTGACTTTTAATATTTTCAGAAAAATAGCCGCCATTTTGTAAATTTTAAACTTTCTAAAATTTTCCAACGGATTTCGAAAGAGGTCAAGAAATTCTATCATACTCAAAGGGAAAACATTCTTGTATATACATACACACACATATTAGATTTTCATATATCACTATTTCAATAAAAACTTTGACCATTTGTTGATAATCCGCGTTTTTAATTTTAGAAATTCAAATACTCAAAACTGTCAAAAAACTTTTTTCCGGCAAATCGGCACAATACGTGTTGTCTTGTTCCCTTCGAGAACATCATATTTGAGTGGTAACTAATCCTGTGACTCGAGTATTCACTGAATGTCCGATTTGAAATGAATTTCGTGTTATAAATTTCAGTTAGGTACAAATCGACAAGTTATAAAATTAAAAATTGTAACGATCAATTTGAAACGATTTAAATTGACCAATGTCGTCCAAATATGAATATCAATTATTCAATTATTTTTAGTTTACTGATGTTTACAGTTAATGGACTTGAAAATGAAAAATGAACATTTTTATAAATGAAGCACTTTAGAATTACGTATTATAAACTGAATGGTTTCATATTTGAAAATATTACCTTGTTTTTAAAAATAAAATGTCAACGACAATATTAAAACGGATTAGTACTAAAAGTAGAATTGAATAAATATTTAATTTTATTAATATTACTAATAAAAATGATTGAGAAATAAGAAAATAGACAACGATATAAAACAAATATTTCCAGATAAATAAGCTTACAGTGTAAGTAAATATGAAACAAAAAAGATCAAACTGAAAAATACATCGATATTTAGATTAATATTCAACTGCTTTTACCAGGTCAACTACTTCTGGATTCTCTTTTTTTGTTTCTAGAGCAGAAACAATATTATTGTCAGTTGAAGTCGAGCTTGTCGAATGGGATGCCTTTTCCCAACTTTCCTGAGTTTAGCATGTAAGTTGCAAGTAAGGTGAGCATTATTTTGTTTAAAAAACTTTAGGCTTACAATTTTTATTGAAATATCATGTGCAATTTTATTACCGATTCTTGCCCCATTTTAGAGTTCAGGGAACTACTTTTGCTGTCCGAATTAAGAGAATCTGAACTCGCATTTTTTGAGTTATTCTGTTCCACATTCAGAAGATCCGCACAAGATTTTTTCTCCATAGTTGCCAGTTAAATCTTGTCAATCTTCAGTTTTTGTAAACAGGCATTGTTTCTTTTAATTTATGTGCAGCGTCTCTTTTGTTTTGGAGCTGCAGTCTGTGATTCTAAAATAATAATTGCACTTTTTAAAACTTTATATCATCATATTCATAGTAAAAGGTTCAAGAAAAAATATTTCATTGACATTTGGCTGAGTGCCAACTGTCAAAATAACAATTGTCCCAAATTTCCTAGTTGTTCCGAATTTTTGGGACAACTAGTCTATCCCCTTTTCCAACTTCCCAATTTTTAGGGACGACTAAACACAGCCAATATATAAGGCATAAATATGAGGGAATAAATAAATTAATTGGATCTGACACTACACTGTACGTGGCCTTAACCTCAACTTGTCAACTATATAAGAAACCGCGTAATTAATATACGGTATACAAAAAACTAATGGACGAATTCTGAAAATACTTTTTTTACTAACGAGTAATGAAAAGGAAAACAATTATATAGGTTATATGAGATTACAACATATAGAAATTATTTAACTAAAATTGTTAAACATGCTTTGGTTACCACGCCCAATAAACGAAATTTAATCCACTAGAGAGCGATGTATCAAATCACTTCAACATCCACTTATTAGAAATTAAACTTTCCTTACTTACGAATATTTACTAGAAGTTTTTAACTAACTTTTACGACTTTTACTGCTGAAAACGTGCTTGTCTGTTCAATTTGTTTTTGACAGGAGTGAACAGGAGTGACCACGGCCATCTTGCCGAAAACTTCCTCAAATTCAATGTAGATGGAGGAAGTGGCTCTGCAGAGTTACTGCAAAAAACTGCAGAGCAGTCGCTCAAGAATTTATGTTGAGCAAATGCTCTCGAGAATATGCTCAGCATTTAAGCTCGAGCAGAGCATTTATAGAGCATTAAAGAGAATTTAAAGCACTTATTGTTTAGACAAATATATATATCATAATTGATACATATATTTTACAAAAACATTCTAGAGTGAAATAAACATATACTTTTTTTAAATTACAGAGTTGCTACAGGTCAGATAATTCCAGAAAGTCAGGGTATGTAAGGAATAACCTGACAAAAGTTAGGGAATTTTCGATAAACTAAAGTTAAAGTTAATTTCATTATTATATATCTTTTTTGGTAGAAAATTGAACTACTTAGTTGGAAGTGGAACTACTTTGTTAAGAATTCATTTATTTGGTTGACGTTTCATCATTTTAGTTATAACCTCCTTCTTTTGTTCAAAATTTAGTTATTTTGTTGAAAATTATGTTCACTAGATGAAAATTAATTGCTTTAACTGAAAACATATGTTTGGTTCACAATTTATCTTCTTATGTTAGAAATTCAAATATTTGGTTCGAAATTCCTGTATTTTATTGATAACTCGAATTTCGTGGGAGAATATTTAATCTTTCTTGGTGACAAATTCATCCTTTTGGTTGGAAATTCCTTTAAAAATTCAAATATTTGGTTGAAAATTCATGAACTTTGTTAAAAATTCATCTTTTTGGCTGAAAATTTGAAAATTGATCTTTTTAGTTTAAAATGAGATTTTTCTTATTTATAATTAATTTTTTCAACTGGAAATGTATAAGTGTTCCATTTTTTGTCGGAAATTTATCTTTTCTAATAGAAATTTAATCTTCTTGATAGAAAATTATACTACTTCATTGAAAATTTACTTACATTTTATTGAAAATTAATTTTTTTACTGAAAACGAAACTATTCTATTTTTAGTTGAACATTCATCTGTTTTCGGTGAAAATTTAACTATTTGTTGAAAATCCGAATTTTTTTCTGTAGTTGAAATTTCATCTTTTTTGTTAAAAATGAATTTCTTTGTTTGAGAATTCGTTTCATTCTTGGTTGAAAACCTATTTTACTAACTGAAGATTCAAGTATTTTATTTTTGATCGATAATTTATCTTTTTACTTGAAAATCCATGAGTTTGGTTGAAAATTAAATTTTTTTTAGTTGAAGATTGATCATTCTAGTTGAAAATTCACATAAACTATTCCATTTTTTTGTGGACAATTTACCTTTTTTGATAGAAATACAATCCTTTTCGTTAAAAAATTATCTGTGTAGTAGAAAATTTAACTGTTTTATTCTTTGCTATGACTTCATTTCTTTTATTGAAAAAAACTGTTTAGCTGAAAATTCGTTTCTTTTTTGTTGATAGAAAATTCGTCTTTTGGATTGAAAAATCCAATATTTGGACAAAATTTCTTATTTTTGATTAAAAATTAATTTTTTTACTGAAAATCTAACTATTTGTTGAAAAGCCGTCTTTCTTTTAGTGCAAGAATATTCTCATTAGTTGAAATTTCATCTTTTTGTTTAAAAATTCATTCCTTTGCTTGAAAATTCGTTTGTTTTTTGATTGAAAATTTATTTGACAAACTGAAAATTATCCTACTTTATTTTCGGTAGAAAATTTATCTTCTTAGTTTAAAATTCATGCATTTAGTTAAAAATAAAATTTTGTTAGCTGAAGATTCATAATTTTAGTTGAACATTCACTTTAACTATTCCAGTTTTTGTGGAAAATTTACCTTTTTTGATAGAAATGAAATCCTTTTTGTTGAAAAATTACCTGAATAGTATAAAATTTAACTATTTTTTATTGTTAAGAATTCATTACTCTCATTGAAAAAAAAAATTTTTAGTCGAAAGTTAGTTTTTTTGTTGATAGAAAAATCATCTTTTGAATTTTGGACTGAAAAATCCACCATTTGGACGAAATTTCATGTTTTTGGTTGAAAATTCATCATTGTGATTAAAAAATCATTCCTTTAGTTGAAAATTTGATTCTTTTTAGTAGAAAATTTAATTCTCCTATTTTTGGTCAAAAAATATTTTAAAAAATATATATATTTTGCTGAAAATTCATTTTTCTTGGTTGAACATTTATTTTTCTGACATTTTAACTATTCAAATTATTAACATTTTAGTTCATGCACTTTCTTGGAAATGAGCCTTTTTTGGTATAAAATTAATCTTTTGAGTTGAAAATGCAACTAACTATTTGGTTAAAAATTCATATTCTTGGTTGAAGATTCATCATTTTATCAAAAAATTCATTTCTTTGGTTGAGAATTCGTTTCTTTTTAGTTGAAAATTAATTAATTTTGCTGAAAACTTTTTTTTTTAAATTTACTTTCTCAACTGAAAATTGAACTATTCTATTTCTTGTTTGTAAATTTATCTTTTTTATTGAATTATTTCCTTGAGAATTCATTTTTTTCAAATTGATTGTCTCAACTGAAAATTTAATTCTTCTGTTTTTGGTTAAAAATTTTTTTTTGTTTTGAAAAGAAAATATATATTTGTTTAAATATGTTTTTTTTGTTGAACCTTTATTTTTCTGACATTTGAACTGTTCTAATCTTGGTTGAAAACTGATATTTTTTAGTTAAAAATTCATAAACTTTGTTGAAAATGACTCTTTTTTGGTAGAAAAAATTAATATTTTGGGCTGAAAATTCAACTAACTATTTGGTTAAAAATTCATATTTTCGGTTGAAGATTCATCGTTTTAGGTACAAATTCATTTCTTTGGTTGAAAATTTATCTTTTTGACTTGAAAACACCACGAAAAAGTATTTTAAATTTATTTAGAAACAAAAAATGTATTTTGCGTTAATATTATTAATCTTGTAGGTGTATGGTTGGTTTTATACCTAGAAGAATTTAGAAACCACCCGTTTAAAATTTGAAGCGATGAATTCTTCCGCAAAATTTAAATAATGTAATTATTATTAATAAAAGTCGAAAATACGATTTTTTAATTCCTAATTCAAAATGCTCATAAATGCTCATTAAATTCTGAAAGCACATAAAGGTCGAGCATATTCTCGAGCATATTCTCATCCTCGTGAGAATTTCTCCGAGCACTTAAACTCTTTAGAACACTAATCTTTATGAATCGACCGTGTAGGTGTATGACATACACGGTATGCAGTAGTAGATTTTCTATGAGTGGATTCAGAGAATCGTCGTACGAATCCCTACGGGCGATTTGAATTGGTTCACTTTTTTTTAGATGCGCGTGCACCATGGCGAGACCATAGTTTCTTCTTTTGGTTACAGAGGGTCCATGCAGAGTACAGAGGGTCCAGAGACAGTGTGACCTCCTAGTGTACCTCTCGCTGATTGGTTCAGCCATTTTAAGTTTTCTCATACATACCCTCGTGAAAAGAAGACCACAGTATTAAATTGGTATTTCTTTACACGAGGATATGCTATAGATATATAGTATAAATAGACATATATATATATATATATATATATATATATACTACACTATAGATATACCTCGGCGAACCAGTGCTTAAAATAGCGGTAGTGTGACGTAAGCCGATGCAACCGGGAATATTTAAAACCATCGTAGAGATTGTCTAATCCTAAAGTTTTTGCCATCGTAATTACAACAAAGTGACTGAATTTTGATAATCAAAAACAGCCTTTAAGACGTCCGACCGTTGGTCTTAAAGACATTAAAAAGAAATCTTTCGGACGACTTAATGTTGTCTATGTCTGTCGTTCTTTAATATTTACGAGGTCTCATATCTTATTGACTACAACGTCTGAAAGACCTGTAAGTGATGATCGAATGACAATTTAACGACAAATATAAATAATTTAGAAAATTTTTAATTTTTCATTATCACTAACTTAAAATTACGCTTTTATTTATGGTTTAAAAACAAAACACGTCAAAGTGCCTAAGAAACCGGCTTTGCTTCTTATAAAATTCGAAAAATTGAAAAATCAGATATCAAATTCGCATTTCACAGTATTTACAATTGAGGCGCCGGATGCAAGAACGAGATATAACATTATTTTGGTGGAGTGGGGAGGCCCCTTGGCCTTTGAGAATAAAGTTTCAAATTTTAATTTTTTAAATACGCATTTGTATTGATAATTTTGTTACACATCTTTTTCTTGACAACATACCGTACAATTACGGTATGTGATTTTATCGTGCTGAGTTTACATTAAAAACATTTTATTTAAATTAGTTTCATTTAGTAGAATTTCTACTGCCCCTTTTTCAAAAGAACGAGTTTCTGCACTATTACAAAAATTGACTTTAGTCAAATAATAGTGTATTTAAAAAAATCTGCCCGCCGCGCGGGCACATTCACATCGCGCGCTGCGCGCGCGGCTCGCAAGTTTGAGCACGTCTAGGGCACGCGACTGTTGATTCTCGCGCTTCGCGCTCGATAATGTATTTTCCTAGCGCTACGCGCTCTGTCTTTGTATACTTCCCTACATTTACACAAAATCTTTGAAAATTAAATATGAAATCATCGACAGTAGTAATTTGGTGATTGTCAATTCTCTTTTGTTAAAGCTCCTTCGGCTTTAACGAACACATTCTCATCACGTATCTCATGCTTCGCACTCGAATCACGTTTGTCCAATATGCAAATTTTTCTATATTATGTTCAGCTTTACTGTATTAAATGTAGACTATATTAATGTCTGTATCTTGCTTCCGAACAGCTCATTCAGATATAGCAAAATAAAGTACAAATTTTATTTTTCATGATTACTCTATTAAATATTCGTTCCTTATTTGCCATTAATCTCTAGTCGTTTTACAAAAATTTGACTCCTTTATTTTTAATGTTATTTTTCACGATTAAATCAAAAACTATACGTCCTATAAGAAAATGGATTAAAGCAAATTTGTAGATATAATTTAGACAAACAAATTATGAATTCAGCTTAAAATTGTTTTGAAAACAAAACTGGAGTACGCATCATTTCAAATCTTACGAATTGAAAACTGTAATTTTCCCTTCGTGTTTTTTTTTGAATATTTAAAAACGTAATTTTTTGTAAATATTGTTCCTCTGTTCGTAACGGCTGAATTAGACAGAACAAAATAAAGCAAATGTATTTCTTATTTGTTATTCCTTTCACAATAATTTTTTGTTGTACTTATTGTACAGAGTGTATATGAACGAATTTGTTTTAAATAAATAAAGAGATTTCCTTTTTACCTATTTTTGTTGTTGCATAGTTCAAATGGAAAATGGAATTTTTAATAACATTTGTTTCGATGAAATCCACGAAAGACATTTTTCACATAAAATCAATACCTTCTCATTATGATGAGAATGTAATAATTCATTATCTTTTGTGCGATCAAAATTTGAATTTTCGATTTTTTCAAGGAAATTTGAAGAGGTGTCATGACATTCTTGTAAAGCTTTCAAAAAGTAACGTTTTGCATCTCTTGACTTTTTTTCGTATTGTGCTTTGTTTCGCTCAAAATGTAAATTTTCGTTTTTTTTGGGGGTTTTGAAAATGCTATTACTCTGACACTTTAATTTTTATCGAAAAAAGTCGTGGAGATAAATTGTTTGAATTTCTGAGTACTATGGATAGCCGTCCGTGGAATTTCTAAATTTGGGAAAAAATGGTCTAAAAATGTTTGAAAATGTTTTAACTTTTTGAGTTTCATCGAAAATAGCTGGTTAACGAACTCGATCTCTCTTTTTGGCCCCACAAATTGTGTGCCAAAGCACAATCGAATCCGATTAGTCTTTCGAAAGTTATCCGATATATAGACGACGACAACGACAACGACGACAGACAGACAGACACCGACGTAAAAACTATTTTTTCTAACTCAGGGGGCCTCAAAACGTCGACATTTGATGGAATCCACGAAAGTCATTTTTCACATAAAATCAATACCTTCTCATTATGATGAGAATGTAAAAATGTGATTAATGCTGTTCCTCCTAGGCTTATAATATCTTTTTGCAACACCCACCTCAAAAGTTGACGTTTGCATGCATGTAGATGGTGCTTAAAGTACCTTATTTGAGCAGACTGTGCGTGAAAATTTTTTCGCGCATGCGCATATTCGAGATGAGGTACTTTAGGCACTGGCATAGGTAACTTTAAACACTGGTGTTGGTATCTTCTTGAAATAAATTTACATTTAACTTGAAAAATGTTTTAATGATTGAAGTTTTGTTTTTAGGGTTTCGTACCCCCCCCCCCCCCCGGGGGGCAAAAAAGCATAAACGCCAACATTTTTTTTCAATAATTTTTTTCCAAAAAATTTTTTTCACCAAATTTTTTTCAACAAATTTTTTTTTTCAAAATTTTTTTTCACAAAATTTTTTTTTTCGAAAATTTTTTTTCACAAAATTTTTTTTCACAAAATTTTTTTTTGCACAATTTTTTTTGTTTAAATTTTTTTTCACAAAATTTTTTTTCAAACATTTTTTTGCACAAATTTTTTTTTCACAACCTTTTTTCCCAAAAATTTGTTTTTTTTTCAATTTTTTTTCAAACATTGAAAACATTTTTTTTTTTGTAATTTCTTTACACCACTCTATGCAATATAAAATTAGTATTTTTCGTTATGACCTCCTGACAACTTTTTCGGATGGGCGTTGCAAAAAATAGCGTGTGATACACGTGCGCGTAGGTAATTGTTAACTCGTATGATTGCATCATTCGCCTGCGGTTCGAAGCACTCGTCTACGTTTTCGCACTCGCTTCGCTCGTGCGCTAACCACCGACTCATGCTTCGAGCCTCCGGCTTATGCTGCAAAATTCACACTCGCACACAATCACCTATTTTACGCACTTGTATCACAAATAACTATTTTGTAACGCATGCACGAAATTTTCATTTTTCGAGGTATGTATTGC
>CAKNXH010055635.1:38465-49928 GCA_932178445.1 Andricus quercusramuli
AGTATTGGATGGTCAAAATTCGAAAATACGTTATTTTGGACCAGCCTAATATATATATATATATATATATATATATATATATATATATATATATATATATATTAGTTATACATATGCATTAGATTCAAGATTGCCTTTGTCCAATTTCGTTTTGTAATGTTTAGAGAAATATCAGAGAATGTACATCAAGATAGAAGAAAAAATCTTGACATATAAAAAGCAGACAAGGAATAATATTATAAGTATGTTGACACTTGGCACACATTTAGAGGAGGCACTGACAAATTAACACTCTAGATTAAATTTCGGATTCCAATACCATCTAGGAAGTTGAGCACATTGCTGAAGGTAACTGGATCTGTGACCAGTCGCTTGAGGTCGATTCCAATTTTATGTTGATTCCGCATAGTTGTATGATTTGAGCATTCCGTCAGTATGTGTTTAATGGTGAGATGTACTTCACAGGTATTTCCTTGTAATATACAGGCACAGGAGCTTCAGGCTCTGGAAGTAAACAGGCAGATTTAGCTAGAGAGTCATGGAATCCAAATCAGAATAATTTCTTTTCCTCGATTTTTTAGGTTGTAGAAAGACTCTTATAATTCTTGTGTGATGTGATCAAAGTTAGTTATATTTACAGTAGCCTCAACAGCAGAGAAGGAATCACTGAGAATGATAAAACGGGAATCATTACTTCTGTCAATAAATTTCATGGCCTGTAAAAGAGCATAAGTTTCACATCTGAATACACTATAGAAGTCAGGTAGTTTGGAAAGGAGTCGCGGATCTCAGTTAAGGCATTTTTGCAATCTCTGGAAGTTCAAAGTTTATTTCTTGGAGGTATGTGTTCATTCGGATGTATAGAGGCTCTGGAGCTCTGGGATGTTTATTGTAGACGTCCTCGTAGTTTCCGAGAAGATTATTCTGCGCAGGGTATGAGGGAGTTGAGGATACTGAAGTAGCATAGTTCAGACTTAGTAGCATTCTTCTGTACTCCAATGGGGATTCACCTGCTTCGGATAGGATGCTATTTACCGGACTTGAGGAAAAGGCTCCCATGGCAATTTTTATTCCAGCATTAGGATTGGGAGAGATTATGTCTAAAGCGTTTAAATTGGCTGAATTGTAGACTATAGAACCATAATCTAGATTGGATCTAACAACGGGTTGTAGGTATTGACCAATAATCTTTGATCAGCTCCCCAGTTTCTTTTAGCGAGGGTTTTAATAATGTTAAGCCTTCTATTACAATCTGTTTTTGAGTGTTTGAGATGGGGGATCCAGGTAAGCTTATTGTCAAAAGAAGTCCTAGAATTCTTATTGTATCTACCACTTCCAACTAATGATTGTCCACATATAACGTGGGACTCTGATAGTAGGATTTATGTCTAGAGAATAAGATGCACTGGGTTTTGGTTTTAGAAAATTTGAAACTATTTTTTTCCATCTCACTCTTGAAGATTATTGAGACAGCTCTGGATTAATTCTTGCATAACAGGGAGATCTTTCCCAATACAGTTGTTAATAATTTATTTGATGTTGTTATTCTTGTTTGAGCGACCTTCAAGGTTTCATTGTTAGTAAAATGGTTTTCGCCCAGTGCTCTTTCTCCTTGAGGGTCTCTCTCTGTTCTTTGAGTTTCAGGCTCTTTCCCTTTGGTGGGAGTGGGGAGTCGGGTGGTGGTGTGAAGCTCCCCTGTTGAGACTTGTACCCCTTCTTTCTGGCTTTTTTCAGTATTCACCTAGGTGTAGGCGAGTGTAGCCAGTGATCGGGTGGCTCAACGGTTCAAGGTCCAGTTTTGCTTCTGGACGGTTCGGGCGGTTAAGTCCTTAAATTAAAGTTAACGTCACCTTCTGTGAATTGAGTGCTTGTTTAGTGATTTCCCGACTCGATCAACTTCTGGTGTTGTGGGGAGTGACGAGTCGGACGACGTATCACCTCCAGTTGCATCGGGATCGATCGTTCGATGAACGATCGTGGTCGTAGCTTCCGGAGGCTACATCTGTTCCAATTTTCTACAAAAACCCAAAACCTTTTTTGGCTTCAAAAGGAGTGCCTGGTTGGATAGGCTCAGGGATTCTTAATTACGGATTAAATTCGATAACCGGTATTTAGAGGTTTTCATAATCATGGTGATACATATTCTGGTGTCTTGTTCGCCGACTTTGACATGACTCGATGTGATCCCTTCGCTAGCCCACGCCAGTCCGTCATTAAATAACTAACAACAGTAGAATGTTAGATCATCAGCGAAGGCATTTTTTTTAATTGGTCGAGGAATAAATTTGGTGAGGTCATTGAAGGTTATTAAAAAGAGAGTGACACTGAGGGCTGATCCTTGGGGCACTCCATTTTCAAGTTTTACTCTTTTGGATAAGTAACCATTTACTCGGACTTGGATGAATCTTTCCAGAAGAAAGTTCTTTATGAAGATTAACATTGAACCGTTGACATCGTTGTCGAATAGTATATGAAGGATTCTATTTTTCCAGACCATTTCGTAGCATTTTTCAATATCTAGTGAAACTGCCGGAAGGTGTTGGCCATTGACAAATGCATCACATATACTTGTTTCGAGATTTATTAAAGAGTCAAGAGTAGATCGTTGCTGTCTAAAAGCACTTTGCTGGATATGAAAAAATCCTTTGTTTTCTAAAAACCACATATGTAAGTAAGGTGGGGGTATCGGTGATAGACTATGTGGTTATGAATATGCAAGGATGGGAGGAGACGGAAAAATTCGCAGTAGAGGGGAGGGTGGAATCAGACCATCAGCCATTAAGTCTGTGGATAAGAGGTGAGGGTGGCGGAAGACAAGGCGGGGAAGAAGTCTCGATAGGGGAGAGGGTGACCTGGACGAGAGAGGCGATAGAGAAGTATCAGGAGCAGCTAGGAAAGGTACGCTTTGTAGGGGAGTCAGTGGAAGAGATATGGGAGGATCTGAAAGAGAAGGTGAAAGGGTGTGTGCAAAATAAGGTATTTAGAAAGAAGAAGAAAGGAATGGTGGAGCCACGGTGGGATAGGGAATGTAAAAAGATGAAAAGGAAGGTGATGAGGAAGTACAAGATGTGGAAAGAGGGTAAGGCGAGAAGGGAGGAGTACGTAGAAATGAGGAAGGGGCTTAGATTGATTTGTAAGAAGAAAGAACAGGAATTGGAGAAAGATCTGGAAGAGGAGTTAGCAAATGTTAAGACAGAGGGGGACGTCTGGACGATAATAAATAGGTTTAGGAAGCGTAGGGTTGGGGTCAGCGAGAAGATAGGGAGTGAGGAGTAGGGGGAATTTTTTAAAGACTCATTCCAGGGCTCAGATTCAAGGAAGACGGATGGGGGGAGTAGAAGAACAGAGGAGGCATAGATGGAGGAGTTGAATGACGAGGAGATAGAGGAGCAGATAAAGAAGTTGAAAATGTCAAAAGCAGCAGGGCTGGATGGGGTGGAGAAAGAAGCATGGCTGTTTAGTACACAAGAGATTAGGGAGAGGCTGAAGGAGTTAGTGAAGAAAGTATGGAGGGGCGAGGGACTATCGACAATATCTAAGTTCTGCAGCACGTGGTGGATAGAGAATTAGCGAAGAAGGAGACAAGAGTGTACGCGTTTTTTGTGGATCTCAAAGGCGCGTTTCCGTCGGTGGATAGGGGGAGGTTGTGGGAGGCGATTGAGGGTAGGGGAGTGGAGAGAGGCCTAGTTGAGAGGGTAAGGGAGAAATATGAAGAGACGAAAGAAAAGGTAAGAGGAGGGGAGGGGATTTCGGAGGGATTCTGGATGGATAGGGGGTTAAGGCAAGGGTGTCCACTTAGCCCAACGCTTTTTGCGATTTTAATTGCAGATAGGGAAAGTAAGCTGGAGGCCGGGGTGGTAGGAGGAGTCAGGATAGGAGGGGTTGGAATTTGGTCACTAGCGTATGCAGATGACATAGTGTTGCTGGCAAATAGTGAGGAGGCCTTAAAGGAGATGATGAAGAGGTTGAGAAGATATCTGGATAAGAAGGGGTTAGAGCTAAATGCGAAAAAGTCCAAGGTTATGGTGTTTAGAATAGGAGGGGGAAGGAATAAGGGATGAGATTGGAAGTGGGAGGGAAAGGAGGTGCAGGAGGTGAAAGAGTTTGTGTACTTGGGTTTCGTGTTTCGGGGGAATGGGGGAGTGGATGGTCACATAAAAGAGAGAGTGAGGAGGGCAAATGTGGTGATGAGGAAGGTGTGGGGGTTGGGAAAGAAGCTATTCGCAGATGATTTTGGATGGAGAATGAAATTGTTTGATTCGCTAGTGATGAGTGTGCTATTCTATGGAGTAGAGGTGTGGGGTGGAAGGAAAATGAAGAGGTAAATAGAACGCAGGAGAGTTATGTAAAGTGGACCCTGGGGTTGGAAAGGAACACGCCTGAGTATATTGTGTATATTGGTGGGAGAAGGAGAACAGGAGAGGGGGTGGGAAGATGGAGGCTGAGAGGGAAAGGTATTTTAGAGTGAATGGACTGCAGATGGATGAAGTGAGAAGGATGCACGATGGAGAGAGAGAGAGAGAGAGAGAGAGAGAGAAGACAGAAGGGGAAGAGAGAATAAGAGAGTCGAACACTTATAGCGAGGCTGAGGTGTGGGTGCATGGAGGGTTTTAATAGGTTCTGGCTCTCTCGGGAGAAAAGGATGTGTGAACTGTGTGGAAAGGGGGATGCAAGAGTGGAACACTGGTTGGAGGAGTGCGTGGTGGTGGAAAGAAGTGAGATAAGCATGGAGGTATTGTTGCATGAAAAGGGGGAAAAAAGGGCAGTAGCATGGGTGAAGGAAGTGTTGGGTAAGATGGAGATGAAGAGAAGGAAGGAGGAAGAGGAATGGAGACAGAAACATTGTAAATAGGAGAGAAATTAGATATAAGTAAGATGTAAATATTGTAAATAGTAGATAAGTAGTAGGTATTAGAGCGAAAACAGAGGTTGCCAAGCGAGGCAATGCGAAAAAGTAGGGACATGCGAGCGAGGCGAGGCGAAGCGAGGCGAAGCGAGGAAGACAAGGCGATAAGAGCGTGCGGCTTAGAGATAAGGAATGGATGGATGTTGGTTTTTAAGGGTTAGTTTTAAGAAAATTCTGTAAAAATGGAAGTGTAAGCAGGTCAATTTTTTAAGGCCAGCAGGCTGAAAAATAAACGTTTTCCTTCCTACAAGTTAGGGCGATAGGTCGGTAGCTGCTGGGCCTTTAATTGGTCTTTTCTTGGTTTATGGATTGGAGCGATAAGAGATTCTCTCCATCTTTCTGGGAAAACTTTGTAAATCCATATACAGTTGAACATATCAAAAAGGTATTGTAATGCTTGTAGGGAGAAGTATTTAAGGAGAATATTACGTATTTTGTCAGGTCCTGGACTAGTTTTTGTTAATTGCTTAAGTGCTGACATGAGTTCGTTCAATAGAAGAGACGTGTTCATGACTAAGTTTTTGTTTTCTTCAAATCATGGGTCAGTGAAATCGTCATTTTCAAGTTTGATGGTGAGAACGTTTTTGTCATAGTTTGCGTTGCTGGAATTAGATGCGTAATTGTCGGCCAGTTCGTCAGCAATTTCAGTAGTCAGACGAAATCGAACCATCCATTTTTTCCAGGGCTGTGATACGCATAGTGGTTCCACTTCCTTCGATTGCGTTTATCTTTTTCCCAGCCACGGAATTTGGAGTATTATATTTTGATGAGGAAGTGGATGTTATTATTATTATTATTATACCATTAAGCTATTTCCCTTTCGGGGTAGGCGTGACTTGCTCGGTTGGAAAGTAGTGAAATAGGTATATAGGTATGAGGTAGATCGGTATATGGGTATAGGGGAAATGGGTATATAGGTGTTAGGTATAGATGTTTTAGATTGATCTGGAGTTCTCGTGTTATTCATATAAATGACACGTTCACTCCGCAACACTGCTCCGACCCAGGTTGCTGATCAATCTCTCTAGCGATCAGCCCAAGTGAGGATCCTCACAAAATTGTTATGTACGGTTCCCCACATGGGCCGATTATTATCCAAGGTCTTTGTTTCAGGCATCATTCACTCTATTGTCACTCTGTTTACAAACTATTTGTCACCACACATTTCTGTCCTGGCATACTACTCTAGCTTCATTCACGTCCATGCATTTTTTCATGCAGGCTCTTGTATTTCTATGGCTTCTTATGTCTCTTCGTATTCGTGTCTCATTCACAGATTCTAACCATTCTTTCGGCGGTCTACCTCTGGGCATTCTGCCATTTACTTTACCTTTATACACTTGCTTGGTCAGTCGTTCATCTTGCATTCTTTCAAGATGTCCGAACCACCTTAGCTGATTTCTTTCCCATATGTCAACTAGTGTCTCCCCTGTGCCACATTCTTTGAGGATTGTCTCGTTTCGTACTTTGACCAGCAGTGTTTTCCCGCATATTATGCGCAGAGGTTTCATGCCGATCGCGTTGATTTTACTCCTGTCCTTTTCTTGACAGGTCCATGTCTCGCTACCGTATGGTACAGTCGGTACGAAAATAGAGTTATGTATGGCCATTTTAGCTTTTTCTGACATGTTTTTATTTGTGAGGATGGACCCTGCTCTACCGATAACCTGCTTACCCTTATTTATGCGCCTATCTAATTCCCCATCTATTTTTCCGTCGTTAGTGAATAGACTACCTAGATATATGTACTTGTGAACTTTCTCTAATCTCTCATCATTTAGGACAATGTTGCATGTTGTTTTCTCACTTCTTCCCCCAAAGACCATGACTTTCGTTTTATTCACGTTAATTTTGAGGTCCATGTTCTTCATGCTTGTATTAAGTTTATTCAACATTCTTTGCAAATCTTCGACTGATTCTGCTATGACAATCTTGTCATCTGCGAAAGCCAACCCACGTACCTTGACGGTTTCGAGATCTACACCTTTTTCGTCGAAGAGGGCAGTTCTTAGACACTTATCCATGAATATGATAAATAGCCACGAGGACATAACGCATCCTTGTTTCACGCCTTGCATAATATCGAACCATTCACTCTGTTTCCCATTTACCCTTACACTCGCTTTACTACCTGTATATATTGTTTTTATTGCTTGTAGGAGACCTCCAGTTACTCCATACTCTTTAAGGACTTCCCAAAGTTTACTTCTATTTACCTTGTCAGAGGCTTTTTCTAGATCAATAAATGCACAGAAGACTTTCTTTCCTACTCTCAAACTTTTTTCTGCGACCTGTCTTAGGCTAAATATCTGATCTGAACATGATCTTCCTGGCATAAATCCACTTTGGACTTCCCATATTTTCTCTTCTGTAATTTCCATTACCCTACGGATAAGTATTTTTGAGTATATTTTACTTACGGTACTTAGTAGGCTGATACCTCTGTAATTACTGCAGTTGCTTCTATCTCCTTTTCTTTTGTATATTGGTACGATAATCGCTTTTCTCCAATCGTCTGGGACTTCTGTGATCCACGAAATTCTGCTACTTAGTTTGTTTATCTTCCTTGAGATGGCTCGCAACTTTTTCTGTTCAATCTTATTTTCAGTAGTCTTGTGCTTCTTCTAGACATTATAAGCATGTTTTGTTTTGTTTAATAGCTTCTTCCACTTTAGCGTTCCACCAAGGGACTTGTTTTTTGAATGATTCACGAGACTTTTTCGGTATAGGTAGATCAGCAGCCTCAGTGATAGCGGCCACTAATTCAGTAACAATATTGTCAATGTCATCTTTATTTTCCGCCGAAGGAGTTTTTAACTGGTCGAATTTTGTATCAATTGAAGTTTGAAATAGTTCCGAATCAGCTTTTTTGAATTTCCATGTCGGAATATAATTGTATAGAGTAGGATTAGGGTTTTGTAGTTCCAATTTAATAGGGAAGTGATCACTGTCATAAATGTCCTCCAAAGCTTCCCAATTTAACCTGTGAGCTATACTTGCACTACAAAACGATAGATCTATCGAACTAAAGGAGGCATTGGAAATATTGAAATGAGTAAGTTGACCATTGTTCAAAATAATGATTTCAGGGTTATTCAAAAGTTTCTAAATTTTCTTTTCTCTTGTGTCGGTATGCTTTGATCCCCAAAGTTGGTTGTGACTATTGAAGTCACCTAATAAGATGTATTGTTCTGAGAGTTGATCATTGAGATTTTTGAGCTCAAGAAGACTGAAATCATATCAATTTGGTATGTACACATTACAAACACATAGTTCATTAGGAGTTAGAATTGATACAGCTACAGCTTCCAGGTTGGTGTTGAGAGATATTTCCTTGTAGTGTAAACATTTTTTGAGATAAATTGCAACACCTCCACTAGAAAAATTAATATTTCAACGGGTTTTAAAGACAGAGTTGTATCCTCTGACGTTCGAACAAAAGGAATCATTGAAATCTGTTTCTTGTAAACAAATTATGGAAGAGGGTGAGTTTTTGATAAGTAGTTGAACATTCTCGCGGCGAGGGTAAAAGCCGTTAAGATTCCATCGAACCTTTGAGAGATTTTTCTAGTAAATTTTTTATTTTGGTACTTCTGTACTTTGCGACACGGTCCGTTAGTTTGGGATATGATTCTCTCATTATAGAGATGAGAGACTGAATATCATCGGTGTATTCTTTGGCAATAGTGGAAGGATTAGCAGCTCCCGTAACCTTATCGAAGAAGCTTTTGTACTGTGTGTAGTTGAGGGGATATTTTGAAGCAGATTTTTCAAAATTTGATCTAATTGGTTCTAATAGACTGTCAATGGTCTTTTCGTCCTCAGGGAGGGGGGGGGTTGTTTTTCTTTTGCTTTTTTGATTTTGGTTGTTTAGCGAGTTTTCAATCATTTTCCTCATTTTTGGAAGGGTTTTTGTTTTTTTCTGATGCATGTTCCTGAATCACCTGTTTTTCCGATATTGTAGAAGAGCTAGTAAAAGAAATAGCAGGGCGTTTGCTGCCTGTGATCAAAAGTGTTGAAGGAAGCTCTGGAAAAGCTTCCAACTGATTGCTCACTAATGTGTCATGATGATGAGGGGTATTATTTAAATCAATGAGTGGTGCCGTTGTCAGAGTAGTGTTAACAGCATTCAGTTTGGCAGATGCCTCATCTGGAACATTTTTGATATTTTTAACAATGTGTCCTGCTTGCTTACACATGAAATATGTTAGGTTATCAGTCGATGGGTATATCCGATAATAGGTTTGCTCATAGTTAACTTGCAGGGAATCTCAGTGATGCCAGCGGTTCAGTCGTTCAAGTTTAGGGAAAAAGGGGATTTAAAAAAAAGGGGATTTTTTGGGGAAAAGGGGATTTTTTCAAAGTGTAAGGGGAGTTAAAACATATTAATAAATATTTTTTATTATAAAAAACTGCAAAATGCTCTTTGCGGGACCATGTAATTGTCAACAATAATTTCACTTCAAATTACTATAATAATAAATACTTTTTTATTATATAGAATCTGTGATTTCCTCTTTCGGAGCGTGTGTGATTGTCAAAAATAATTTTACTTTAAATTAATGTGACACTAAATCTTGTTTTATAAAGAAATACCTGCAAGGTTTTTTTAGAAAAAGTTTAAAATAATGATTGCATTCATTTTTTGTAGCCAAAAATATACCTGTACGTAATATTTCTGCCTTACTCACAAATATTGTATAACGAAATATTTTTAAGAATTGCAATTACAAATTTTCAAATATATTGGTATGTAATTATATGTATGTATGTATGTATGTATGTATACCATTAAGCCATTTCCCTTTCGGAGTAGGCGTGAGGTGGATAGTTTCTTATAGTAAATAACTATAAGTGTGGGCTCACCACACCCAAGACGGGCCAACAGCACGCAGTATCCCGAACGGTCACCCATCCAAGTATTAACCGCGCCCAACACTGCTTCACTTCAGTGATCTAACGAGAACTGGTGTTTTCAGCGTGGTATCGCAATATGCAATTCATTAATTACATTTTCGCCTGTGAAAAATATGTACTTCAATGCGAATTTTATTGTGCCTGCGTATATTAATTGTGGCGCGTGATTTGAATGGCTTGAAACTGTGTGCCGTACGCCGAAGAAAGGTGGCTTACTCTTAAAAAAATCAAAATTGAGGTTTTTACTTCTTTCAATAGTTTTTGAGTAGCTCTTCTCAATGAAACCATCGAAAAAAATTCGGACCGTTATTATTGCTAATAGTTAAGTTAATAGGTACCCGAAAAATCGGGATTATCCTCGAGATCCCGTGAAACACCTCCCACAACTCACCACTACATCTCCGCGTCTCATCTATACTCTGTCCGTGAGCGGTGCAGCGGTATGCGCGAGAATGTAGTGGCAACTTGAGAGGGAAGATTTCGTGAGTCTACCTTCTCTCCTAAAAGTCGCATCTATCAGGTCGACTTCGACCGCTCGCTCTGAAAAATCTCACTTTTCAGAGTAAGCCCCCTTTCTTTGGCGCACGTCACATGTGATAATGTTTACAAAAATGAATCTAAACTTTGTGAAAAAAGGGGTAAATGGGGTCAAATTCTCCATTTTAGGGATTTAAGGGGATTTTTCAAATTTAAGGGGCAAAAAAGGGGAAAAGGGGAAAAAAGGAGACCGACTGGCATCCCTGGAATCTGGAATTTTCGAGATACTATCAGGGTGTATGTATACCTGTCTTCGGAAACTAAGTATATGGGCAAAAGCAGCCTCAGGTAAACCAGCCTCAAGTAAACCAGCTCTAACAAAGGATGATTGGGAGGTTGTTGTTATTCAAATATCTTGAAGTGCTGTTATCATGAAAGTGTGTGGAATAACAGTGCAGACATTTGATAGTATAAGTTTCTTGTGTTTAGTAATCAAAGGTCGAAGCTCTAAAGTGTATTCCATATTGTTGACATGTGCGTGTTTATCCGTAAGTTCATCCGCTAGTTGTTTACTGGCTAGGAACATACATACTCGATCATTGAAATTTTTTTATGCAAATCTGATATTGGTTGATCCAACCAGTTTTCCTCTTTCCGTAGTGTACTCTTTTGAAGGAATTTCCTGTTTCGATTCAATAGCGATTACTTGGTCCTTTTTGGGGAATGAATCTCGTTCTTTTGCAGCAACATAGCTGTTCATGCTGTTTGCTGGTTCTTTTTGGTTCGAGACTGTAGAGGTAGATTGAGGTTGGGTGTTATCACTATTTTGGGTGTCCACGATTTGAAGGGTGCATTGAGATACACCCTTCCAGAGGTTTTCAGTCGCATTCGAAAATCACGAATTGCAGCACTCAGCAGTAGAAAGCGACACACGCGTTCAATATAAGCACAGAGCAAACTCGCAAACACATCCGACCACGACCGAGGTCGAGGCGGAACTCGAAATTTTTTTTTTGCTCGGCTCTCATTATGAGATAAACCATGTTTTTCAAACGATACTTACAGTTTCTAGGTCTAATAGGGTAATGGGTACAATCATTTTTGCACTTTATTAATTTCTAAAAATCATGCTATAAGTATCGAACGAAATTCTAAAATACACG
>CAKNXH010055636.1:0-12312 GCA_932178445.1 Andricus quercusramuli
CGCTAAAGGAATTGCGTGAAATGTTTAGAATTAATTATATTAAATGTGCACATCATATGTATGAAAATTACTCTAACTGCGCAATTGAAAATGTAATTTTATTGGAAAACTGGATGACTATAGGACATGAATATTTTATTACTTGTTTTAATTTATGGAGATGAGACAAAAAATATTTTTTATGACACATGCATGATTTCAGCCCTTTTCGACGCCTATGAACCGGGGCTAAAGCTCTACTTTTTACTCCCTAGGGAGCAGAAAGTACTTTTTACTCCCTAGGGACTGAAAAGTGACGTCAGAGATGAATAATTAAGATTATGCATCCATGAGCTTGCATTGTATGATTATCAGCCGTCTCATGGTAAAAACTGAGAGGGAATTTTGGTTGCAGTTAATAGAATTTTGCGGTTATTTATGGAAGTTTACCATATATACCTGTAAAATTACCATAAATTACCGAAATTTCCCATAAAATTCCGGAAATGTCTAGAAATTTGTAAAAATGAATTTGACGTATTCCATGGTAAGTTACCATATTTACCTGTGAAATTACCATAAATTACCGGAATTTTTCATAAATTTCCGGAAATTTATGGAAAGTTTTCAAAATGAATTCTGGGTAAGTTACCATATATACCTGCGAAATTACCATAAATTACCGATATTTTTCATAAATTTCCGGAAATTTATGAAAATTTAAAAAAATGAATTTTGGGTATTCCACGGTAAGTTACCATATTATATGGCTGAATCACCACTCTGACATTGTGAATAATTCTCTAAGTTTTTTATTTCGTTTACGCTAATATAGAATGTTAAAGTACACATTTTTGTAATACTCAACTTACAAATTATAAAAATTATAAGTTGAATATTTCGATGTTAATTCAGTTTCAGAATTAGAATGAGCCATGGCCATATAACGGATTTTTTGAGGGTTTCACTACTCGGTTTTTTAGTGTACATCAGATTACAAAACATTACTAAAGATTTCAAAAGGTTTCAAAATATTTCAAAGATTTTAAAATATTTAAAAGGATTTTGAACATTTTACAAAGATTCCAAAGATTTGAAAAAGTTTACAGTACACCAGATATCTAGGATTTTAAAATATTTCGAAGTTTTTAAACGATTTCAAAAGGTTTAAGAACATTTTAGAAGATTTGAAAAGATTTCACTAAGATTTCAAACAATTCACTGATTTCAACGAATAAAAAAGATTTCACAAAAAAGATTTAAGAAAAATTTCACTAATATTTGAAAAGAGTTCACAAAGATTTTAAAGATTTCATGACAAATTTTCAAAGATTTCGAACATTTCCAAAGATCTTAAAACTTTCAAAAGATTTCAAAGGTTTTAAGGATAATAGAAAAGTTATAGTAAACTAGATTTCTAAGATTTCAAAATATTTCGCAAAGATTAAAGAAAGCTTTCACAAATATTTCAAAGATTTCATAAAAATTTCAAAAAAAATTAAAGATTTGAAGGATTTTAAAGTTTTTGAAGATTTCAAATATTTTTAAAAAATTTGAAAAGATTCCAAAAAATTTCACAGAAATTTTAAGATTTCACAACGATTTTAAGTATTTCAAGAGATTTCAACGAATTCACAAAAATTGCAAGATTTTCAAAGACGACGTATGTTCGCAAAAAATTAAAAATTTGTTTATTAATGGTTCTGCCTTCTTTAGAAATTATTGACCAATAAAAAATGAAATGGCTCATTTTTTACACGTATAACAAACGCTTATTCCATTATTCGATGTAAAAAAAAGGAGACCTGGAAAAACTTGACTAATTGACCTGGAAAACTTGGAAAATACCTTGAATTTCGTTCCTAAGAATCGCTGCACACCCCGATTTTGAATAAATGCAATTATCTGTCTCTTCTAATGTGATTATTACCTTATTATCAATTACAATCTCCTTTATTACGCGTAAAATAAAATTATCGGAAAGTCAAACAGTAACTGAATACTCAGAAGTTCGAAAGAGTTCAGCGAGAGTTCGTAAGAGTACAAGTGACCGCGCTGACTTTACAGTGACCAACGCTGAATCGAGAAGAGTTGAGAAGAGTTGGGAAGAATTTACGTGACTCTCCCTGAGTTAACGCGATTCCCTAAGGTTCGGAAAAATTTCTCATGATCTGGCCGGAACATAAGAAATTTCATTTGACCTGTTTTGAGTGAAGAATGAATTTTAACTCATTTCAACTCAGTGAATAGCCCCTCGTAGTGGTCCTGATTTTGAACAGCAATCCGAATTTCATCACTGTTATTGAAGGTTGATGAGGCATAAGGCTGATGTGCATGAATTTCACAGTGTACAATCGACTCATCAAAGATGATCGGTGCTTGAATATTTAAGATTTCCCCGTCCATGACAAATGATCAAACGATGATAGACAGATTTACAGATGCAGGTGCAAAAAATCTTGAATCTCTTTATTTTCTTCTTCTTTTGAGCTTCAGACCTTGACTTTTTAGGAAGAGGGCACTTTGAGGTGTTAACCCTTTGGTTGCTATTGGTCGACTGATTAGCTTTTGGCATTGTGCTGGTTTATTATAACCAAAACCAATCTTTGTATTGAAAACAATACCCATTATTATTAGAGAAACTTGATGTGTAGTCTAATTGTTATAACTTCTCCACGAAAATTAACCAAATGTTCGTCTTGATCAACTATACGGAGCTGTATATGATCTATTGACTGCACGGCGACTGGCAGGTAAATGACATGAGATGGTACTTCCACTATCTTGTATCCAGGTGGCACTAAGGGAAAAAACTCATGAATAGTATGTACTTTCTGGCCATTAATGTATGCACCTGTAGTTATGCTACACTCAACCCTCAAAGAATTCACTTTTATGATTGATACCGGTTGATCAGATTCATACACTTGTTTAGCTTTTAGTCTGCGTGGAGAGAAACCTAGCAATTGACCAATAGAATCTTTAGGCTCAAAATTTACATCGTGACTGCAATGAATTTCGCTTTTTAGAGTATTATTGTTTGGTTCAATATGAATTTCAATACCCTTTTTGACTAAAACATTCTGTAGATAGCGCTTTATGTCACCTATTTCATAACTTCCTGTAGGTATTTCAATTATTTCATTACCCACGTAAAATTTATTTTGACCAATGTCTACATTAGGTATCGAATTAAAAGTTAGAAATTCAACGAGTCCACGTGCGTAATTTTTATGAGGAGACAACTCAATCGGAGGAAAATAGTGAGTTTCCAGGATTGGAGAAGTTCCCGATAATGTCAGTTTCAATGAATCATCCATGATGACTGCTAGCGTTCAACTGACTTGATATTGCAAATTTCAGCACTTAAATAGATTGAACGTAGTTTTAAATTTTAATTGATCGCATAGAAATTGCAAACATAAATGTCCACACACGAATGTATCGTAATCTTGATATCTCTCTTGATTATACTTTATGCTACCAGCACCGAGATACTTCAAGAGATCCGAAGGTGGTCGAAGATTACCGAAGCTATCGAGATACATGATTTTACTGCCAATCTTTTTATAGGCACACCAATGTGTTCCTGGTCCTTTTTTATCATCAAGATTCACAATAGCACACTCATATTTACGTGGTCCGCCCTGTGGTAATCCATTTCGCATGAAAACACCTCGAAAATGCGGAATCTTCAAAGATTTTGCGAATTTGAGTAAATCTGCATCAGTTAAGGCCCGATGAGGTAGCTTCACTTTGAGTTTTTTGACTTGCGTTTAAGTCCTGCTCCTTGTTTATACGGCTTTAGATGAAGCCCTAATCCTTCCCTATATGGCTTCAAGTAAAGGCCTTTTCCTAAAGAAATGGCTTCCATCGCTTCATTATGCCGGTTACTCTCTGAAAGGTGCTGTTTCGCCGAATTTGCATCATTTACAGCTTCAGCTATTCCTGCAGCTCCACCAGCTAGCGCCCCGGCAGCGCTGAGGCCCGCAAAAACGGGTATGAGAAAGGGTAAAAATCCTCCTACTTTGGCCGGTACAGGTAGAATACGAGGTTTATTCACATTTCTTTTTCCACCAGCCTTCATTACAGCTGCGCGTGCGCCTCTGAGTGCAGATTTAATGGCAGTTTGCGCATTATTGGTTGAAATCATGGACTTTTTAGCTGCAGCGACAATTTTTCTCAGTCTAGTGGTAGGTTTTTTATTCCTGAGACCCATCCCGAATTTTGATTTCATCTTCATTGTGTTTGTTATTCCCCAAGCAGCTGCCTTTTCACCTATGCCTGCGTCCTGAGCCAAGACACGTTTCCAAGCTTTTTCAACTAGTTCTCTATCAGCTGAGTTTCTAGACTCTATATTTTCTCTATTCTGTGAGTAGGCTATATCGTGCTCTTTGCAAGCAGCGTCCAGTGGATTAATTCCTGGATCACCTCGTGCTAATCGTTTGGCTAGTTTAGTACCTGGTCCACAGTACTGATAACCAGGCAAGTGCAACTCAAACGGCAAATTGTTGATGATTTTGTTGAGCGAACCTCTTCCACGCCTTGCCTGCTTCGAGGTTCGTTCACAACTGACTCGTTTGCCTCTGTGAACGATCATATCTATGCAAGGGATACTTTCAGACTGAAGGTTCAACCTATATAACCAAGATATTTATAGGATTCCCAGTCAGTCTTCGTCAAGATGCAGTTTAAAACACAACCTGTGAAACTACCTATCCAGAATTTTGATTTGCTTGTTCAAAACGAGAATAGAGAAAAACGACATGGACATTTGTTACCAAACAGCGTACGAGCAATATTTTGTGGACCTTCCAACTGTGGAAAGACAAATGCTTTGCTGGCTCTACTGATACATCCAAATGGACTAAGATTCGAAAATATTTACATCTACTCAAAATCTCTGAATCAACGAAAGTATGAATTTTTGGAAAAAGTCCTACAATCTGTAGATGGCGTTGAGTACTATCCTTTCAATGAGCATGAGGAGGTTATAATGCCAAGTGAAGCAAAACCAAATTCAGTCATTGTATTTGATGATGTGGCTTGCGAGAAACAGGATAATATAAGAGCATTTTTTTCTATGGGTAGACACAAGGATGTCGACTGTTTTTACTTGAGCCAGACATATGCCCATATTCCTAAACATCTTGTACGCGATAATGTTAATTTACTTGTGTTATTTAAACAAGATGAAATGAATCTAAAGCATATTTATGATGATCATGTGAATACTGATATGACTTATTCAAAATTTAAACATATGTGTTTAGCTTGCTGGAATAGCGATAAGTATGGATTCGTTGTATTTGACAAGGATAGGAATCTTAATCAAGGTAGATATAGGAAAGGTTTTGATTGTTTCATAAATCTGGAAAAGTAATATATACATATGCTGTGATCAATACAGAAACAGTCGCACCTTAGACGTTGATGTATCAACATGTCTTCACGTCAGGAAAATTTCCAAAAGCAAAAAAATATTTTACATCAAATTGCTAGAGCTAGTGAATCAATTCGACGGAAGCATAGGTTAATAAAGTTGGGTAAAGAAACAGTTGAACAAACATTAACTGACACTTTTAAGCCCATTGTTAATCCACTCGAGAAAATTATTGGTGGTCTCAAGAATATGAAAGAAAAAAAACTTGAGCCAATCAAAAGTAAAGAAGAAGAAGGGGAAGCAAAGAGTAAAGTAGGAGAAAGTATTGATGATGATGATGATTTGTCATATAAATCAATTAATGACGAGGAAGAAGTAGACGAGACTGAATATCCCAATAGCATGGAGTTATCAGCTCGTAGTGAAGAGGAAAATAACTCAGAAACGCCTACGTCTTCATGGATTGTTGATGATGATGCAAACAAGTATCTCATATTGTTGGGTGAAAGAAGCAGAGAAGTCGATAATGTGTATGAAGTGAGAAAATTAACGAGAGATAGATTAAGGATTGGAGATTCTCCAATAAGTTTCAGTCAGAACTATATTCATGTGGGTAATTTGAATTTCCCCAAAAGTAAAGGCTTGCTTGAACTTTTATTTAAGAAAGTTCCCGAAGAGTCCTCTATAACCCCCAATGATCATGAAAATTATAGGCAAATCATCATTGCAACAAACGCGTATGAAAAGAATTATAAACCAGATGGCGAAATTCGTGACAATCAATCCTTTAAATACAAAAATTTCATAAAGAAATTAATTCCCACATCTCCATCAAAAAATACAAATAGGCGAAGTAAAAACCGAAAATCATTATCAGGTAAAGGTATGATCCCGCAACACATGATTGCTAGACAGGGTAGTCTGATGGACTACATTTACTGGGATGACACGAATGAATTGGTAGATCGATTACGCTTACTGCTAGCGTCTCAAGCAGCTGGAAATCCAAGTCACACAAACGAAATTATATCAATTTTATTGAAGAGCTGCGAGAAGCTGGATTTATATATTAATGAGTGTTTTGCCCAGATTTTAATCATTTACAAGATGAGCATCGATGTATTCGGGCGTCATTCCAAGCGTGCAGGGAGTACAAGTCGTGGTCCTCCTGGAATTGGCTTCAAAGTCACATCTGAAGGAGATTATGACATGAATAATAAAAGGCTGTGTAAAGTGGCTGATGCACAAGAGCAGAATGATGCTGTTAATCTGAATATGATGCAACATATGATACAGCGTGAACTTCAGACTATCTACGATGTTATAGCTTTCTTGCGAACTGGAGTAGTCAATAATAATATGATGATTGAGACTTTCGAAAATTCCACAGATAAACTTTTCGAAAATGCGAAAATTAATGCTGAATCAATTCAAAAACTGGTGTATCGAAATTCAGAGCTCATTAGTCAAGTAGACAACAGACTAAATGCACTCAAAAATGGACGTTGAGAAGCAGCAGTTGGTGAAGGAGCTGCCCAAGCCAGCCAGAAGGAATTACCAACGTCGACATTTTGACATCCGTGGAATTGATGAGACCTGGCAAGCTGATCTTGTTGAAATGCAACCGTACGAGAGAGTAAACAAAGGATACAAGTACATCTTAACTGTAATTGACATATTTTCAAAATTTGCTTGGGCTGTTCCCGTTAAATCCAAGAAGAGTGATGATGCAGCTGCAGCCATGAAATCTGTACTTGATAAAGGACGCGTACCAAAAAATTTACAAAGTGATAGAGGTAAAGAATTTTACAACTCGCATTTTGAGAAGCTTATGAAGCGATATAAGATAAATTTGTACTCGACATTTAGTAATTTGAAAGCATCAATTTGCGAGCGATTTAATCGTTCCTTGAAGAATAAAATGTGGATGCAATTTAGCTTGCAGGGTAATTATAAGTGGATAGATATTTTGAAAGATTTAATTTTTTCTTACAACGATACCAAACATCAGACTATTAGAATGAAACCAAAAGATGTTACTAAACAAACTGAGAAAAAATTGTTGTTCAATGTATACAAAAATTTCAATGTGAAACAAGCAGTTGAGAAAGCTAAATTTAAAGTTGGAGATAAAGTTCGTATAACTAAATTTACGCATGTTCTTGAGAAAGGCTACACACCGAATTGGACAACTGAAATATTTACCATAATTCATGTTAAGAATACTGAACCAGTGACGTATATGCTTAAAGATTATCGAGATAAAGCTATTGCAGGTAGTTTTTATACGTTTTTGTACATTTTATTCAAAATCATCAATATTAGCTGAATCGAGTTGAAACTCAAAATTTCTCTTCATAAATGGCCATAGAATACAAGTCAAATATATGAATTATCAAATATCACCCCCTTAAATCTGTTTTATACGGTCCCAAAAAAAACCCATATGTGAAAAAATGGGTTTTGCGAGTTTTTAGCGCTAATTATGATTTTTTGAGGATTTTCAACAATGCTAGAAAATTGTAGTTTGTTTTTAATTTTCCACTTTGTGTTCAATTTTCGACTAAAGCCAGTTGAATAATCAGATAAGTGCTGAAAAGTGGCGGTTTTTTCTGAACCCTTAAAATTTTTCTCCACTTTTCACTTAGTGGGGTAATGATTAATGCAAGTTAACAAACATGCTTATTTATACAATATATTATTGTTTATATCTATCTTCTTTTGGAGTAATGCTAGAAAGTTTCTTTCTTTTTGTAATCTTGATTTTGCTTTGACTTTTCAGTTATGAACAAATAACAAGTGAACCACAGCAAAAATAATTTTTTAAATTATATTTTACTTTCTCAAGTGAATTATTTTTGCTCTTTTAGCGAAGTTTCAAAAAATTAATAAAAAAAAAGCTATTTCACACAAGAGACACAGACAAGAATGAAATAATTAGGGGTGGATGGGAGGACTAGGTCTGAAAATGACTTGTAAAAATTTTGTTTTCAATTACAACAAGAAGTTCATTGCAGAGCGTAGAAGAAAAATTTGGAATTGAACATATTTTCATATCAGCCCCCTCCCCCTCCCAGCAAAAGATACTCACGAAAAAAAACATATTGTTAAAAATATGTTTTTCTCTCATGTTTATATAGTATTTGTTCATAACTAACAACGCAAAGCAAAGTTAACCATATCAGAAAAAACCGGAACTTTCTAACACTTATCTGAGAGGCGATAGTTTTCAAATATAATAAATTGTTTAAACAACTATTTTCATTAACTTGCATTGAATTATCATATCACTAAGTGAAGAGTGCCAAAAAGTTGAAAAATTTCAGGAAAAAAGCGCAACTATCTGACATTAAGATATATGAAATTAATATATATGACATTAATATAGTTTTCAAACTAGAATGAAAAGATCTATCGGAGTCAAAAAGAAAATGTAAAATTCCTATGTTGTTTTAGATACTGCACATTTCATTTTTTGTCTCTCCATAAATTCTGATTAAGAGCATCACAGGTTTTGAAAGTTCAAATACTCCCATCTTTAAAATAAAATTTTCGTTAAATTTGTGAAATACGTGTCGTCTCAAATCCTTTGAAAAAAAAACATATTTCTTGCGAAAATGATTCTGTGACTTGAACATGCACAGCCTGCCCGACTGGAAATTAATTCAGCCAACTAAAATAATAATAATACAATATTACATGCATATTAAAAATTTCAAATTAGTTTCAGTATCAAATCTTTTGAAATTTCAAAATTTCATATTATAAGCCTTGATAGTCAGTTTTAAAAGTAATGATTTTATATTTCAATATGCTGAGTTGTTTGGTTTCAATGTCAAACAAAATATTTTCTGTTTTTTTTTTAATCTTCAATTCGTAAAATCGTAATGAATCAACTTACAATTAAATATTCAAGACTTAAAATTCAACTGAAAGAGAAACAGAATTTCAAAATTAGAAGCCTTGAATGGTGCGATTTGAAAATTTGGAAGCATAGCGATCTTCTTTTGCTTTATATTTTGAAATTTCCAACGTGATAATATTTCAAACTTTTAGTTAAAGATTTTCACGAAGGAAGCATTTCAAATTTATTTGATTGGCAGATTCAAAGAATGAATAAAGATTCTGAATGAATGGTTAAAAGTTAAGCGATTTATGTTTGAAAATCTAAAAATTATGGTTTGCTTGAAATCAAAACAGATAAAAATTGTTTGATATGAAATTAAGACCTCAGTAATTGAATAAATTTTTTTAATCCTGACTGGTTAACATTTTAGGGTTCTAACTTTTCATGTTGAACGCTGAACTTTCCATTCTTCTCTTTCAACAGTATTAATTTTGCAATTAAAATTGAAATGATGAAATTGAGATGAAATTTCAGAAGCTTTGACTTTGAGCAATTCAATTTAGTTTCTCACTTTTTAATTGTAGAATTGTAATCAGTTTTAATTTCAAATTGTTGAAATTCTAAATTTTTCAATTTTAAATTATTAGAATTTGAACGCTTCGGATTATAAAAAATACAACTCGAATATAGATGAATTTTATATGATCCAATTTTCAAAATTTTAACCCGAAACTATTCAATTTTGAACAGTTTTGAATTGTCCTGTTTCCGAAATTTCAATCTGAAATCTTTTGATTTCGAGATTTTCCAATTAAAAATAAAATGTTTTGATTATTAACGCTTTGAAGCAATACTGATATAACAAAAACTCCTTTCTATGGTAAATGTCCACTTTTAAAATTGTTTTGTCAAAATTTTCGGATTTTGAGAGCGAGTGATGTTTGGTTTTCGGCTCGTCTCCAAGAGAGGACGCCCTTGAGGGCCGTCGAGGTCCCTCTCGTCGACTGTTGCGCACCTACTTCCCCCAGTTACTCTTCATGCTTCGCCCCGAACGGACGTGTGTCAGCACGTATGTGGCTACGCGGTAGCCATCGGCCGGGCAGTGCAGTGTAGTTACTCGTTGTGTTTCACCCAACACGGGCATGCGGTAGAGGTTATAGTGTAGTGGAATGTAATGTAAAGCCAATAAACCAGTGATCGTAACAACATTTGGCGCCTCTATTTTGTTTCGCCCGTCACCCTCTACTTCCTGCTGTGTTTCTGGGCTCTCCAGTCACCCCTCCCTCCAGCAAATATCAACATTGGTCTTTCGAGCCGGATGCAGCTACGACAGGGAGGTGATCGTGGCGTCGAGAGAGGCAGAGACCAGGAGTCATTGGGTGTCGTCAGCGAGAGTCGAGCCCGCAGCTTTCCGACTACAGTCGTCGACGACGACAATCGTCGTCATGTAAGTGCAATTACACGCATCTTCATTACGAAGAATGAACGTGAGAGCAAGGGGCGGGAGAGGCGGTCGAATCTGTTTTACGCACAGATCTCTGCCTCTCTCCCGAACAATCGCCCACTCACGGCCGAGAGCATCACTCATATCGCGGGAGAGGCGGTCGAATCTGTTTTACGCACAGATCTCTGCCTCTCGCCCGAACAATCTCCCACTCACGGTCGAGAGCATTCCTCATGTCGCATATCGCACATCGCATATCGCATATCGCACATAGCATATCGCACATCACATATCATATTCGGACTTATATATTACTTTATTGATAATTTGCCATTTCTATACTTCTACGCACGCAAAACGCGTTGCAGATACTTCACTACCTCCTCCTCCCTCTTATTCCTCCCTTATTGATTTTGTGGTTTTAGTAGTCTTAATATTATCACTGTTATAATTGGCATTGCATATGGCGTTTTATGAACATAGATGCATCTATTCCATTCTCGGCCCCTTCCTTATCTGCCATCTTACTTATTATTTCATCAAGAGCTGCTGTGTTTCTTTGTTCAAATCATTCATTTCATAACCTGCTAAATTCAAGTTCACAGAGTTACTGTTACGCATTGATTCAATAATTTCTTGAGCACTTTTTGTGCGGTATCCCGTGAATTTTCGGCAATCTCTTGCACAATCTTCTGTTCAGCATCTACAAATGTCACCTGATCTATAATGTTTTAGACTGTCCTGTCACAAACTCTTGGACTATTTTCCACATTCCTCTCTGGTTAATTTTGTGTTCAGTTAATCTATATCTTTGATTCCCTTTGGTTTTCTCATTAATGCGACTACATGATTTCTGCAGCTTTTATAATTCACCCAATCTTCTACAATTTTCCTCTGCTTGAACTCTCACTCCCTCGATCACACCCGGTCGAGAATCCTCCTCTGCATACCTATATCTCCTTCCTTCTTAAAGAAATTATAACTCTACTATTTAGATATTTACCAAGGTATATGTGTATATTGTGGGGGCATGTGTGCATATATAGACGTCATATAGGTCGTATATTGCTACCTCACTATATACTTTCATTTCATGGATAGCTTTATGTGGATGTTCATTTCTATGCTTGACATATCATGTATCTACTCATATTCATAATTGGATCTTCTTTCTTTGGTTTGGTTTCGGTCGAAAATTCGCCCATGCATGCCTCAGTCTCTTTTTTTCTTAAAGAAATTATAGTGCTACTATCGAGACATTTATTGTGGGATATGTGCGTTCTATATACATTACAAGTGTTATGGAGGTATATGCATATTGTAGATTGTTGTATTATTACACATTTTATTCTTTATGGACAAGTTTATGTAGATGTATAATTTCGATTTGGTATACCATATTTCGGGTCTCATTCATAGTCATATAATATTTCTGTGTTGGTCATTCACCATTTTTATTATTATGATAAAATTAGAAACAGTGTAACTCGCAATTGCTGATCAATCTCGCTAGCAATAACTTCAAGCGAAAAGCTTCGAAAATCATCATGCCTCACAGTTCACACAGAAATACACAAACTGACTGATGATTCCATAGTAAGATTGACACTCTTTACTGCAATCACGTTCAATAAGCAAAGCTCTTCACGAGGCCACATT
>CAKNXH010055638.1:0-29307 GCA_932178445.1 Andricus quercusramuli
GTTTGTGAGGTAATAAGAATTTGTGATGTGTGCTCGTGACTGGTCGATCTATCGAAGGATAAAAACCACAAGTGTGGTTTTTTTTTTTTGTAGGACATGTGGATGCACTCGTGAATTTAATCATGAATGCTACATGAAACCCATAAGTCGCGATTCAGGGGAAAATAAAACTAATGACCCAGTCATATTTATTTTCTATGATTTTGAAACCCAATAGAACAAAACAGTCGAGGGAGCCGATTCGGTTAACGAACATGTAGTTAATCTCTGCGTAGCTCAGCAGGTCTGCTCATGGTGTATCACTGAACAGGATATCAAGAAACCTTGTGAACACTGTGGGTTGATTCGCGAATTTGTGTTTGATGGTGACAATCCCGTACGTGACTTTGTAGATTTCACTCTTCGTCCGATAGTAAAATTTAAAAAAATAATTTGTATAGCACATAACTCTAAAGGTTTTGACGCGCAGTTCATCTTAAAGCATTTAACAGAACATGAAAATTGTCAAAAAACAGATCCGGATCTCATTTTATCAGGTACTAAAATAATCTCAATGCGCGTTAATCACACCACCTTTATAGATAGTTTAAATTACTTTCAGTTACCTCTTAGCGCACTTTCGGCATCGTTTGGGTTAGAAGGAATAGGCGAAAAAAAAGGAACATTTCCACATCTCTTCAATACACCGGAAAATAAAAATTATCGTGGACCTCTTCCAGCAATTAAATTTTATTCTCCGGGTACAATGTTGAAAAAAGCTAGGAAAGAATTTTTAAATTGGTACGAGGAGAAAAGTAGTGATCCAGAATATGAATTTAATTTTCGGGAAGAGCTTGTTTCGTATTGTAAGAACGACGTCGATATTTTACGTTGTGCATGTATTGCGTTTCGCAAAATATTTCTCGAATGTGGAAATGTTTGTCCTTTTACAGAGGCCCCTACGATTGCATCGGCTTGCAATCGATTCTTTCGGAAGCATTTCTTGCGAGATAATATGATTGGGATAATTCCGAGAGGTGGTTATAGGTGGGGTGATACCCAATCCAGGGTTGGCATTGAATGGCTCTTATCTATGGAGCGCGATCTTGATATTGTTATTCGTCACGCTGGTAGAGCTCGAGAGCATCGTCTTCAAGAAGGCCCTATAGTAGATGGTTTTTTTGAAGATGAAGCTACGAGAACTCGTCGCGTATTCGAATTTCATGGTTGCTTCTGGCATGGTTGCAAACTCTGTTATCCCAATGACAGAGATAAAAAACTTGCAAATACTGGAGAAACCATGAATGATCGATACGAAAAGACACGCGCGCGGTCGGATAAAATAAAAAGATACGGTTATGAACTCACAGAGATATGGGAATGTGAGTTCAATCGCCTCAAAAATACGGACAGCAACCTCAAAGATTTTTTAAAAAACCATCCTTTATTAAAAACTAATAAAGTATTAAACCCTCGCGATGCATTTTACGGTGGGCGTACAGGGAATACGAAATGCTTTTACGAAGTGAAAGACGGGGAGATCATCGAGTACAAAGATGTTTGTTCTCTGTATCCGTACATCTCGAAAGTCGGAAAATTCCCTGTAGGTCATCCAACCGTATATGTAGGGTCAGAAGATTGTAAGAAATTTACAAGTCCTGATTTTGATCTTACAAACGTCGAAGGTTTAGTACTTTGTACAGTTTTACCACCACGGAAACTTTATCATCCTCTTTTGCCGGTTCGTTTACACGATAAACTCATGTTTTCTCTCTGTCCCACATGTTGTGAAACTCTTGAACAGGGAGAGTGTTCGCATGAAGATGAGTCACAGCGTGTGTTGGAAGGTACATGGGTTTCTGATGAGTTGAAAAAAGCTGTGCAATTGGGTTACAAAATTGTCGATATTTCAGAAATATGGCAATATGACGTAGTACAGTATGATCCAATCACGCACACGGGCGGTCTTTTTGCAGGATATATTAATATGTTCTTAAAGATCAAACAGGAGGCAAGTGGTTGGCCATCATACTGTATTGATGAAGTTTCAAAACTCGAATACATTCGTTCATATGAGTTGGCGGAGGGTATTAAGCTTGATCGTGAAAAAATTATAAAAAATCCGGGGTTGCGTTCCGTTGCAAAACTGTGTCTTAACTCCTTCTGGGGTAAATTTGGACAACGTAATAATTTACCGCAAACAGAAATTGTACGGACGCGAGAGAAATTATTACGTCTCCTTTCTAACCCAGAAATCGAGGTTAAAGATGTCATGCCTGCAAATCAAAGCATGTTGTACGTTTGTTGGGTGTACAGGAAAGAAGCCACTATCCCAGCACCTAATACAAACGTAGTCATTGCAGCGTACACCACTGCTCAGGCACGATTGAAACTGTACGAATATTTGGAACAGTTAGATCGTCGTGTCTTATATTATGACACAGATTCGTGCATATATGTCACTCGCGGAACCGCTGATGAGTACACTCCACCTGTAGGTTCACTTTTGGGCGACTTGACCGATGAGTTGGAAAAAGATTATGGAGAAGGTGCCTACATACACTCCTTCGTTTCAGGTGGGCCGAAATTTTATGCATATATAGCTCGTGCGGCAGATGGCAGCGAGTCTGCTGTATGTAAAGCTAAAGGTATCACGCTAAATTTCGATAACTCACAACTCATCAATTTCAACTCTGTTCGAGATCTTGTAGTCTCTGAAAGTGAAGCTATTCGAATAAACTCTCGCAGTATTCGAACCACTCGATTCCATCAGGTAGTAACACGTAATGAGACAAAAATCTGTAGGGTATCGAACATGAAAAGGCGTAGGATAGATAATTATGATTCTTTACCCTACGGATACAAATCTGAATAAATATAACTGTTTTTAATTATTTATTTATTATATTCGGTATTCGCCACCCTGAAGCTGCTATGATTCATATGTCTAGAGTTCAAAAAGGTATGCATGAATTAATTATATTGATAAATGGCAGCGCTTTCAATCTTATTTTTATTTTACAGATTGCAGTGATAAGACTCACATCACGCATTACTCTCCTTGTCTGGGCGACGATGAGGATATTAGTGATTGCTCGACCATCATATTTGACAGCGATGATGACATAGCATGGGCAAATTCAACGAGTTTGACACCAGCTCAGCTAGTACGAACTGAAAGACGCAGTCAACTTAGAACACACCCCTATATCCAAAAATCAACTTCTGGACTCGTAAGGTCTTCCTCTCCTGTAGAGCCACCACAACTTTTCCAGCCAGACATAGACGAGTCACTTCCCTCCACATCCAGTAGTATATTTGTTCCTGAACCTAGTCCCGTCCCAACTTTACCCATTTATAATGATTTTCCTTTCGATCCACCTCCACCTTACGACTCTATTTTTCCTGAAAATGTGTAAATTCGGCCTCTCTCTCTCTCTCTCTTTTACTCTTATTTTTTATTGTTATTTACATTGTACATATTTGAGTATTTTAATAAAAAAAATTTTATACTTTATATATTGTGTATGTGTTTCACTCATTTATCCTCATCCTCACCGTATTAAAAATAAACTAGATCTAAATTTTCAATACTAAATTTATATCCTACTTTTTATTTTCAATTAAAATCATCAAAAGATTTATGAAATTTAATTAT
Organism: Andricus quercusramuli; assembly: GCA_932178445.1. Lineage (NCBI taxonomy): Eukaryota > Metazoa > Arthropoda > Insecta > Hymenoptera > Cynipidae > Andricus > Andricus quercusramuli. The sequence goes on from CAKNXH010055638.1 coordinate 3,638, forward strand.
TCGTTTCAACATTAGTGTAGATTTAGAAACCATTAGGACAGATTTTAGTATATTGCGTCATACAATCTTTCCGAATCTGTAGCAACCCTACACCTGTATACACTTCCTGGAAATTCCCTCTATTATCTATATATTCCTTATCTATCATTCCTAGACTTAAGCAAACACGAGCGAGCAGCGAGACGAGGCCCAGACACACAGCGCGGGAGCGGGCGTAGGCGCCAGACGTCTGGGTAAATAGCCGAGGAGTGGGGGAAGCCGTCTGGGGAGCCATAGTTGTTCCTAACTACTAAGGGCATTATAGCAAAAAGTCACCGGAAAGATATTCTTACTTAATTCTGTGAAAAATGGAGTCTACTCGTTGAAAAATAGCCAAACTCTGAATATGTTAATGAAAAATGTTAAAATAATTAATAATTATTGTATATTTTCAAAGCATAGTAAGGAGTCATCAGAAATACAATCTTAGTTGACTGCGTAAACAAATTGTGTATATTCCTTTAAAAAACCCAAACTCTGAATATGTTTATAAAAATTGTTTAAATAGTTAATAATTATTGTAAATTTACAAAGCAACATAAAAAATAGTATTCGAAAGGATATACTTAATATTGACTCCGTGAACAAATTGAGCCTATTCACCAAAAAATAGCCAAACTCTGAATATGTTCATGAAAATTGTTTAAATAATTAATAATCATTGTATATTTCCGAAGTCCAAAGTCTCGTAGAAGAAGTTATTGCAAATACATTCTTGGTGATTCCCTAAGCAAATTGAGCCCATTCGTTAAAAAATGGACAAACTCTGAATTTTTCAATGGAAATTATTCATTGAAAAATAGCCAAACTCTGAATATGTTTATGAAAATTGTTTGAATAATTAATAATTATTGTATATTTACAAAGTCTCCTAGGAAGAGTTATTGAAAATACATTCTTGGTAATTCCGTGAACAAAAATTGAGCCCATTCGTTAAAAAATGGCCAAACTCTTAATTTTTTAATTGAAATTGTTTAAATAATTAATCATTCTTGGGAATTTACCAAGCATTATAGAGAAATAATAGTTACAATTAAACGTATGTCATATTCTTTGAAAATTGCACTGAAAGTTAAATAAAATAAAATTCTAAATGTTCATAATTTGTACTGTTTATTATTCTAATACAAAAATTGTGTTTGAAAATAAACCGATGCTATAATTTTCAAAAGAAACATTTGGAAATGAGTCAAAATGTTAATTAAAATCGCAACACTGACACATATTTTTTTCAATCGATTTTTTCATGCTAAGTCCAAATCCGGACTTTAAATTAACCAATGACTTCCTGTTTCCCAGATAAATTAAATTAAATTTTCTGTACTTTAAACATTCATGGCATAAATTAATTCCACCAAGTACATTTGACTATTCGCCGCGTAGTTCAAGGTTTTTGGGGTAGCTGAATTAGAATTCACAGTCAAAATGTAAACATTTGAAATGGCGAATCCAATATGACAGACCAAAATTGAAAAAACGTTCCGATATGACAGAAAATTACTGTACGGGGTTTTTTGGGGTTGCTGACTTCGAATCCAAATTCAGAATGTCAAAATTCAAAATGGTGATTTCAAATATCACGTCTAAATAAAATGAAAAACTTTAAACGGAGGATCACTGAATTTAATATTTATTCTATATATTTGAGTTATTATTTACCAGTTATCGATTATGAGGCTAATTTATATGATGTGCTATGATTATTAGTTCTTTTTGCTCCCTTCACTTAAATTTTTATTACGCTTCAACCTCATGCTAAAGTCGAATGAACTTATGAGTGTCAATCACGATAAACAACAAAGGTTAAAATTGGTTGTGGCTAATTATTTCTTTGGTTTTTCCATTACGATACATGTATATTAAAAGACATACAGTTTTCTGAATACATTTTTTTCTTTGTCCCTTTACAAGAAATGTTAGGTAAATCTTCGGCGCGATTTTGTGATACTGTAGCTTTAAATTCGGAAGTGTAAGACTTGCATCATTCAGAACCTGATGATGGCATTAGGTTTCCACACCTCATTAAGCCCCAAAAATCCACATCAAAAGCATGAAAATTCCCAAATGGATACTTCTTTTTATATAAACATTTTTAGATTAAATCGAACACTTCCTTTCGTATTGGATCTGCTATTTTAAACTTTCAAATTTAGACTCAGATTTTGAATCAGCTACCTGCAAAACCCCCGATTAGCACTTTTTAATAAAATCGTTTTCATTTTTGTAAGTTCGGTCCGCCATATTCAATCCGCTATATGCAGTTGTAAATTTGAACTTCAGATTTCTGATATTCTTAGCGTGCGGCTGTTGAACTAACCCGATAGTTGACGCTCCGTTCAGGGCGGCTGAAATTTATATTATGTTGCATGGGCAAAGGTTATAAACAATGCAATAAGTGAGTTTTGTCGGAGAAATTCATAAAAAGAAGTCTAAGAATGTGTAGTACAGTAAAGATTCTATATTTTTTAATAAGCGTATGCAAAATAATAAGCGTGGAAACCATTGGTATTTGTTAGGACGGGGAAAAACTGGCAAATGACTTTCGGCAAATGGAATTGTACAAAATTTCAAATCGTATTCAAATGTTTTATTCTAATATCTTCCATTCTTAACCGATTCAATTTGGAAATTTTTAATTAAGAAAAAGAACAATTTTTTAATATTTGGAAATGTTCGACTATTTATATAAAATGACCAATTATAAATCAAATAAATTACAAAGAGCTAAATTCGAACTTTAAACGTTTCAATATTTTGATTGTTTTTTTTCTACAATTTTTTATTTGTACGTGAAATTGTTGAATTTTTTACATGAATAACAGTTCAACGATTATTCATTTAGGAAAAATTCGAATACGTTTCAGAGATATTTAGAGGCTGTTTAATGATTTTTGAGAGATTTCAAGTCAATACAAACATTTTCTTAAGATATTGAAAAAAAAGATAGAAAAAATCGAAATTTCCGATAGTAAAAATCGTGATAATCTCGAAAACGGTAAGAGAACGACACTTTTTTCGGAAAGATTCGTGTTCAGCATCGAAAAATACATCAAACACGTGAGTTTTAACAAAATAATATGAAGGGAATATTTAAAATAGATTTCAAAATAATTTTTGATGCATGAATAACGATTGAATAATTATTAACTGATTTGAAATGACCTAAAATTAAAATAATTTTGCTTCTATCTATGATATAATTTTGCAACTCTATAAATTCGTTGATTCATTCTTCAATTTATAGAATTGAAAATGATAGCGTGGATTTATATATATTTTCAAATCTTTGAATTTTATAATTTATAAAAGTTTAACCATTATTTATTTATTGAGCGTTTAAATTTTGAAAAATTCACGCTTTAATTTTAAAACTTTAAAATTCAAAAGAGTCCCACTTAAGTGTTTGAATTTGCAGTTCACCCTCAATTAATAAAAAAGAAATATTGCGTGATTAATTTTGTTTTTTTTTAATGGAGCGCCAACTGTCGGATATATTATCTCACTGGTCTAGATGCTACGAAAATCTACTACTACATACACCTACATGGTCGATGCATGGGGCAAATAAAAAAGGTTATATTATTACAATGTTGTTATAAGTCATATTGAATCCTCCATCTTGAGTTTTGACATTAGATCGGCTTTCCAATTTTGGTCCGCCATACTGTATCGCCCATTTTGAATTTTGAATTTTGACTTTGAATTCTGATATAGTGACTTAAAAACTCCGGAATACGAAGAATAGTCTAATTTACTTTGGTGGAAATCATTCATGCCATAAAAGTTTACAATAGAATATTTAATTGCATTTTTCTCAGAAACAGGCAGCCCTGGACTAATTTAAAGCCCAGATTTGCATTCGACATGACAAAATATATTAAAAAATATAAATAACATATTAGATATATTATTTTAGCGCCCATGGTATTCAATAAAATAAATTTTTGTCAAAAAATATCAAATTTAACCCGGATTTCAAAGGTCAAAAATATTTTGTTAAAGCTTCTACATATGTTTTCTTTATTCTCTGGTTATTCATCTGTAAATACCAAAAAATGTCATCGTTTTAGGTTATTCCTATCAAACGTTCTACGATTTTGTCACGGACTTTTTCACATTAGCCCACTGCGTGCCGTTTGGGGTGGATACAGGTTGGCCGAAAAAATTCATTTTCAAAATTTCCTGATATTTAAAGACCAATATTTGAAGACCAGGATTCCAATCTTGTAATATTTTAAGCATATAATCTTCCTTAAACTGACTTAAATAATTTCAGATTAAAATACAAAAATTGCAAAATTATTTATTTCAAAAAAAAAAAATTATTTTTACCATAAAATATGAATTTACAATCCAAATGAACCTATTTTGAACAAAACAGTTACATTTTTGACCAAAATACATGACTTTTCAACAAAATAGTTGAATTTTTATCCAAATTATTACATTTTTAACCTGACAAGTAAAATTCTCAACCAAATAGTAGAATTTTCAAGCTAAAAAGTCAAATGTTTTTAAAAAAATGTTATCGTTGCATTTTTAACAAAAAGGATGACAATTCTACAAAAAAAATGAAATTTAAAACTAAAAAGACGAACTTTAAACCAAGAAAATTACTTTTCTACAAAAGAAGAAGAATTTTCAAAGGAGTACATAAATTTTCAAACTAAGAGTTGAAATTTCAACTCGAAAGGATAAATTATCAACGAAAAATTGATAAGTTGAATTTTCAGTAGAAGAAAAAACGATTTTTTAACAAAAATCTCAAATTTTCAACCAAGGAGATGAATTATTAACAAAATAGTTCATTTCTTAACCTAAAAAGATAAATTCTTACCAAAAAATGTTACAGTTGCAATATTAACAAAAAAAGATGAAATTGCTACCAAATTCGATGAAATTTAAAATCAAAACGACGGAATTTTAAACCAAGAAGATTAATTTTCCTAAAAATACATAAATTGAAAAAAAATTATCGAATTTTCACTAATAATAATATACCTTCAACCAAAAATGAAATAATTAAATTTTCAGGTAAAAAAATTAATTTTAAACCAAACAAAGAAGAATTTTTAACAAAATAGTTACATTTTTAACCAAAGAGAAATTATCTTGAACTAAAATCATGATTCTTTAACAAAGTGGTTCAACGTTCAACCAAATAGTTCAATTTCCAATAAAAATTTTTTTTTTCTATTTTAAATCAAAAACGGTTGAATTCGTTAAGAAAAGTCAAACTTTTGACAAAATAGTTGAATCCTCAATGAAACGAGATTAATTTTCAACCAATTACTTGAATTTTTAGCCAAAAAAAGGTAAAGTTCCTACTGAAACAGATGAATTTTTAAACAAAAAAGACGAATTTTCAAAAAAGTTGTTGAATTTTCGACAAAGAAAGATTTCAATGAAATTTTCAACAAAATAGTTGAATTTTCAATAAAAAATTATGAATTTTTGAACGAAATTTTTAAATCTACAAAATAATAAAATTTTTAACTTAAAAAAATAATCAATGAGATGCAGAAACCGCAAACAAATAGAAATGAGAATACAAGGCAAATAAATTACTGTCAAGAATATTATATCATAGTGGCCACAAAACTTCACTTTGAAAATTCCGTAATTCTTCTCTGACCAATTTTTCATTGGTCGAAGTATTGAGCTCCGGCAAAAAATAGTAATATTTAAAAATAGTACAATATTTTACTATTTTATCATAAAATAAGGAATATTAAGTTATAAATACACACAAAGTGTCATATAATCAAGAATATCACGCACTAGAAGTACACTAAAGAATTGCTCATCACTTCAATATTCCTATAATAATACACTTTATCACTAATTTTCGAATTGTCTAGCAGATGCCAGCACTTCAGATTCGAATCACCATTCCTCACGATCACTCTTCTGTGACCAGTCACTTCAAAATCGTTGAAAAAAAGTATTGTATAAAAATATGTTGAAAAAAACTGCGTACCCCTTTTGTTTCATTTTATGTAATTCTCCAGTTAACTTGTTCTTGTAGCTATGCTCTGCAACTCCGAACACTTCACAATCAATAAAAAACCATTTACACAAAATCTCGCAACAACTACATTTATAAACAATCCCAAAACAACAACAGTTTATGCACACAAACAATTGTGCCTGGAATTCCTATTTTCACGTTGGTTCACTACATTAGTTGTATCCCGCACGGAACTTAGTAAAAACTAAAAGAGCTGTCAAGGAAAATATGGCATTACCCACCAGACCTTCCAGTTTGTGATAGAACAGAAGCGTAGGCGTAACCGAAAAACTACGGTCGGCATGAATCCTGACATATCATTGGCTGTCCCATTGCATCTTTTTTATGGCTCAGTAGCTGCTTAGGAGAGTTACGGGACGGCTACAGAAGGAAGACCAGGAAGGTCTGTGGGGCACTGTAATATTTTCTTTGACCGCTCTTTTAGTTTTCACTGACTTCCTTGCGGGATACAACAGTTGTGGGACTTTTTGTAAGTGTTATTTTTTTTGGCGGGATTGTTTGTCAAGTGTTTGGAGTTGCAGAGCATAGCCGCATGAAAAATTTAACTGGACAATGTCATCAAATGAAACAAAAAGGGTGAGTAGTTTCCTCTCAACATATATTTACAGAATAGTTCTTTCTAACGACTTTGAAGTGTTTTATACAAAACCCGAAAAATGAAGTATCGACCTCTTTTTGAAGCACATAGTAGGCTAACCGAACTAGCGCTTTTTTCAGTTCCCCTGGACTCTCAGAAAATATCTGTTTTCCCGTCACAAAATTTCGGTAAACGCAGACACGGCCTTTTGAAAAGCGTTCAATTTGAATGAAAAAGAACATTTTTTAATTATATTACTTCATTGTTTAGGAACTTTTATTTTACAATATACATCACGAACTTATTAAAAAAGTATAATCAAACAATTATATAATTTAAAAACTGTGAATAGTTTAAAAACTTTCTAAATATTAAAAAAATGTATGGAGCCCTTTTTGAAATAAATAAGATTTCGAGGGGTAGACCACTCTCAATTTGCATGTACGATTGATATACACGCAAAGAATACTTCCGAATACATGAAAATGCATTAGAATACTTGAGAATGCTTTGGAATACTTAGGAATACATCGTAAATGGTGGTCGTAGGTCAGGGAAAATTTGAAAGTCAAGAATAAGTCAGGGATTTTGGAAAAATCTTGCAAAAGTCAGGGAATTTCGATAAGAGTCACTTTAAATAACTGCCAAGGATGATTAATTTAAAAAACAATTTATTTTAATTTGAAATTGTCTTATTTTCTTCATAGAATATTATATGTCAAAAATACTTCAAGATTAAGATTTTGGAATTTGAATATTAATGGTCAGGGAGAATGAAGAATTGATGAGGGAAAAATTAGGGAATTTCGTAAATGATGTTTTGTGGCCACCCTGATATAATATTCTTGAGAGAAATTTATTTACCTTGCATTTCTATTTCAATATTTTTTCAGTTTCTTCCTGCTGATGATTATATTTTTAGTTAAAAATTGTATTATTTGCTTGAAAATTCAACTGTTTTATTAAAAAATTGTATTTTTGAGTGGAAAATTCAATAATTTTGGCAAAAAATTAACTCTTAGTTGCAAACTCATATTTTGGGGTTGAAAATTCAACTAAAATCTTCCATGGTTAAGACTTCGAATATTATCTTTCAATTCGTCTTTTTGATTTAAAAATTAATCTGTAGCCCAGGTGCGCCATGAAGTCGAGGCAAGCGGTTTTTGGGAAATTTAAGTTTAGTTGAATAAGAGCCTTGTGAATCAGGGAAAACACAGCTTTATAATTCTACGAAATATGGTTTAATGTTATTTTCTTTACATAAAAAATACAATTTCAGTGTTTGAATAAAATCGGTGGGGGTTTTTATTAATATTTTGTTAATTTTTGTTAATATTTTGGGTTGAAATATTTACTATTACGTAATTTGTTAAAAATTGATCCATTTTCGTTGAAAATTGAAGAACTTGTTCGAAGGTTAAGACATTGTGTTGAACATACATTTTTTTTGTTAATGATACATCATTTTAGTTGAAAATTTATCCCTTTGGTTAAAAATTCTTTTTTTTTTGCCGAATTTAATTTTTATCTGAACATTTAACTATTTCAGTTGAAGATTCTTCATTTTATGTTAGTTGAAAATTCATTGAACTTTTTTGGTTGGAGTTCACATCTTTGGTTGAAAATTAAAAACAGTTAACTAATCTTCTTGATTTGAAATATCCTGCTTTTTGGCCAAAAATACACCTGTTGGGTTAAATATAACCTTTTCGTTGGAAATTTATATTTTCAGATTGAAAATTCAATTGTTTTACAGAAAATTAATCTTTTGGCTTGAAAGTTCAACAATTTGGAAGAACATTTTTTCCTTTCACGGCTGAAAAATCTTTATTTGTTGAAAATTCGTCTTTTTGGTTTCAAAAATCATCATTTTATTGGAAAATTCATCTTTTTAGTTGGAAATTTGACTATCTTGTTGAAAATTCCCGTCAATAAAAGAAATATTGGTAAGTATAGGATCGTGTACTTTTTCCGCGGAAAAGTATTGGATTTCCAATTCTTATTCGTGAAAAAACTTTTAGTCCCAATACTTATCAATATACTTCTTTTTCATAAAGGAAATACGTCTTTTTTATTTAAAAATTTATCTCTTTTTGTAGAAATTCCATCTTTTTTTATTAAGAATGCAACCATTATATTTATTGTTTAGAAATAATCTTTGCATGAATACATCATCTCATCAGATAAAAAATTTTAATAGATGGCTGAAATTTCAATTATTTTATTACAATTTTCCGGTTGGAAATGACCTTTTTTGTTGAAAATTAATCTTTCCGGGTTTAAAAGTCAACTGTTGTCTAAAAAAATCGACTTTTTGGCTTCAACATTGAACTATTTGGTTGCAAAATTCTTCTTTTTAGGTTAAAAATTATACAATTTGGTTTAGAATTGAACTATTGTATTTAAACCATAACTATTTTGTGAAAAAGTCATTTATTTTGGTCAAAAATTCAACTGTTGTTTTGAAAATTCGTTCATTGAGATTGAAAAATCATATTTTACGGTAGAAAAATCATCATTTTTGGTTGCAATGAATGAATGAATTTGAAATTTTTCCTCCCCAAACGGTGCTAAAACTTTTTCGGAGCATATCTCTTAAATTAATAGAGATGAGTGATTTTGAATGCAGGTATCTGATGAATTTGTCTTTGTTTGCTCTATAATTGAGGCGCCGGATGCAAGAAGGAGATATTAAATTATTTTGCTGGGGAGGCCCCTGGGCCTTTGAGAATAAAGTTTCGGATTCTAATTTTTTGAATACGCATTTGTATTGATAATTTTGTTATACATCTTTTTCTTTCAATAGAAAAAGTTATAGCTTCTTTAGTTTTTGAATTATTAACAAAAAAAACGGGTTTTTCATCTGAATAAAATATCCTGTGTTTTTTCACTTCAACTCGCGATGAAATCGGCAATTTTTAATATTTTAAAGTAAAAATTATGAGAGGTATACACTGGCATAAGTTGAAAATATTTATTTGAACAAAAGTTAATAATTTTTTCCCGAAGCGTTGCACAATTCGTGCACGAACAGCTTTGATCGTTTCTCCTGGCGGACCGGCCGAACGCAAACATTACGCTACAGCGTAACGGTAAAGTAATGGTAAAGTAATGCTAAAGTAATATGGCATTATAATTAATAAAGGAAACAAAATTAATATGTAAATTGTTGCAATTATAATAAAACGTTAAAATTTACATTAAATGGTCATGCCGTAATTGCAACAAGTTGCTTTCTCAGCGTTAAAAAATAAAAAAACAAAGTGGCTGTCATTCAAGTCGGGTCCCTACAGACTGGCAACCCACTTAAAGCCACGTTAGCGGGTTGCCAATATGCAGGGGCCCGACTGCAATGACGGTCGCTATGTTTTTTTATTTTTTAATGCTGCAAAAGCAACTTGTTGCAATTGCGGCATGACCGTTGAACGTAAATTTCAACGTTTTATTATAATTGCAACAGTTTACATATTAATTTTGTTTCCTTTATTAATTATAATGCCATATTACTTTACCATTACTTTAGCATTACTTTACCGTTACGCTGTATCGTAATGTTTGCGTTCGGCCGGTCCGCCAGGGTCGAGAGTCAAGCGAATTTTGAGCAAGCAAAAACTTTCAGTGAGAAAGTTGGTCAGGAAGGTTCAAAGAAGTTTTCTGGAAATTTTTAGCTTAATTGAAATAGTAGTTAACAAACTGTTGATGTTTTAATTTTCCGACGCGATCGATTTTCTCCTGCGTAGGCTGCGCCATGTCGGGCAAGCCGTTGTTGCCACGTAGTGAAGTGAACTTTGCCTTAGAGTACGTAAGCGATTTTTTAATTCAAATGCAATAAAACATGAGAAATCATGGTTCACAATAATTCGTTTGTTTTCTTTCTGATTACAGTATTTAAACGTTGCCACTTCTAAAGAAATCAGCTTCATAAAATTCTTAAAAATAAATAATCTGTACAAGGCCGTAGCCAGAAAAATTTTTCGGGGAGGGATATATAGCAGGAAAAAATTTCGGCGGGGGATATGCAGCAGAACAAATTTCGAGAGGGGGGTTATGCAGCGGCACACAGGGGAGTATATGAGCCGTTCTCTAGAAAAACGGCTTAAGTCGATTTAGGTCGTTTCTAAAATTTATGAATTATTACATTGCTGCGCGGCTCTATTATGTGTATGTGAAGTTTCAAGCATTTTAAACCAATGGATAAGCTTACACAGTCGATATAGAAGGCAGTCCGTTGCGACCCGAGCGCGCGCAGTAGTTACGGGCATATTGTATATAAATAATATTTTATAAAAATATTGAAATAAATGTAATTGTAACAATGTATAATGAGTTTCAAATAAAATTATTGCAATACTATCACTTTATCTTACGTTACGCATCTTTTTGAAGACTTTTTATGTCCTTCTCCGTTAAAACGGCTTAAGTTTTATTTATTAATACGCTGATAAATATTAATACGTAATGTTTAATTTTTTCTGACCGGTCGCAATTCATTGTTGGATACTATAACTTTTAAGTGAAACATCTAAAGTACGCGAAAATAAAAATAATAACTTATCAAACACTGTACATACTTAAAAATGCAAATATCCAAAAGCGACATTTTTCGACTTAAGCCGTTTTTCTAGAGAACGGCTCATATGTACCCAGATAACAATTTGCTCTCACCTTGCCCGCATGGTGCTTGCACGCGTGCCGACCGATCGGCACGATGTGAGGGCAAGAGTGCAGACATATGTGTCCTCATATGCGTTGCATATGCGCCGCACGTGTGTCGGCACGTGCGTGCCAGCGTCGTGTTAGCATGCACGTGTTTTGAGTTATAATTATTGAAAACAAGATGTTAAAAATAACATTCAAGTAACAGGAAACATTGTATGAAGTTTTTAAGAAGAGACACCTGTGTTGAAAGTTGTTCTTTCACAGCTGATGATGCAACAGGTGTTTATTCCAAAAGCGACATACACCAATCTATTCCTGCTACCTCTTAAATAATGTATTAGCGAGAAATATATATTTATCTGAAAATATTTTTTTATTCCGAAAAATTTAAATTATTCAACACAGAATGTTTATTCAACACTTTTGTTGAAAAAGAAAGGGATTTTAAAGAAAACTATACTTTTGAACAATATACATTTGATATTAGTATTGAACATAATGTAGAAGAGTTCGCATTTTGGAAAAAAATCGAGTGCGATGCACGAGATACGTGGTGATAATGTGTTCGTTGAAGCCGAAGGAGCTTTAACCAAAGAGAATTCACAATCACCAAATGACAATTGCCGATGCTTCGACGTTTAGTTTTAAAATGTCTGTGCACAAATGTGAGGGAAGTACAAAGCACGAGCCGACTTTGTTCTTTACCTCAAAATTTGTTTATACTCCAAGCTAATTTTCCGAACCAAAACCCAAGAAAAAATCCTTATTTAATATGAACAAAATTGATTGTTCACTTTTATTTCGACTTTTTGTCTGTAAAATAATCTTGGAAAATAACAAAAATTTAGAGCATGAAGCGAATTTGATCAGAGTTTTTTTTACACAACTGCTATATTATGTTTTTGGTAATAATGCGCTTTTTGTGCCACACTCTTCACCGCACGCTATATGCCGATATTTTTCCCTAAGTACCTGACGAGCATGATAGACGCACGCTGTGCTGCATATCATGCAGACCGTGTGCAGGCACTATGCGGGATTACTTATATTACCCTCAGCACGTGCTGTCACTCTGCTTGCATTGTTGCCGACACATCGTGCTTGCACGACATGCGCCCATGTGCGTCCGCATGCATTGTTATCTGGGTATATTATGTACATGTTTCAAAAATTTCGGGGGGGGGGGGGAACACCCACCCCCCCCCCCCCCCCCCCCCCCCCGGCTACGGCATTGAATCTATACACGTTTCCTTTCTGGTATCCACGAAGTAGTATAAGGAGACCCCACTCCCATGCGGTCTTTGGAAAATTCGGACGCGTAGATTAGAATTTAGTTAGTTTGCATCGCTCGCGGCGCCTCTTGCGGAAAAGCGTTGAAATACATTATTTACAAATGGCGGCACCAATGGTGTGAGCCGGGGAAAACAAACGCACACATGCTTGTCACGAAACACAGTTTTTACGAATGTGTATGCCTGTACGTATGTAGATCTATATGTATGTATGCATGTTTCCGCAAGAGGCGCTACGAGCGATGCAAACTAACTGAATTCGAATCCACGCGTCCAAATTTTCCGGGAGTGGGGTCTGCTTATACTACTTCGTGCTGGTATCCCGCGTGTCCTCTGTCTAACCTCTATTTGTAAATATACCTGCAAACACTTTCTGACTTTTTTTAACCAAAATATTACATGAAATATAAATAATACATAAATACACATGAAATATTACATGAAATATTACATGATATTTTTTCGAAGTTATATCTGAATACGTATTATGAAATCTGTAAAAATTTCATAATATAAAGGCAGTGACGGTTTTTACTTGAAAAAAATTACAGATCATTTTTAGAATAAATCTACTATTATTTTGAAGTGGTAATAATAAGCTTTAACTATAGAAAGCCTGGTTAAATTGACCAGTAAATTTACTTAAATTTATTTTTCGTGAGTATTTCATGTGTTTATCAAAATAATTAATATTTACTAATTAAAATCTGCGATAAATATAGTGTTTCCACTTTAATTTTTTTATTTTATTTGTGTTCATGTGTTCATTCATTACATGTTTTTATTTTAATACTACCACCAATTTAACTACTAATTTAAAACTAATTTAACAATTATCACTACCCATTTTACGTCCTGATTTTTCCTATTTTAAATAAAAATTATCTGTATCTGACCGGCCTCTGCGACGGAGTTTGTGTATAGCTAACGTCTTACCGGCCGGACCACAGTCTACGCGAGAGAAAATCGATCGCGTCGGAAAATTAAAACCTCAACAGTTTGTTAACTACAATTTCAATTGAGCTAAAAATTTCCAGAAAACTTCATTGAACCTTCCTGACCAACTTTCTCACTGAAAGTTTTTGCTTGCTTAAAATTTGCTCGACTCACGAAACGATCAAAGTTGTTTGTGCGCGAATTGTGCAACGCCTCCGCAAACAATTATCAACTTTTGTTCAAATAAACATTTTCAACTTTTGCTAACGTCATCGGTCGCACAAGATGCCAGTGTATACCTCACATAAATTTTACTTAAAAATATTAAAAAGTGCCGATTTCGTCGCGAGTTAAAATGAAAAACACGAAATATTTTATTCAGATAAAAAAAAACAGTTTTTTGTAAAAATTGTAATTCAAAAACTAAAAAAGCTACAACTTTTTCTATTTAAAGAAAAAGAGGCGTAACAAAATTATCAATACAAATGCGTATTTAAAAAATTAAAATTCGAAACTTTATTCTCAAAGGCCCAGAGGCCTCCACACTCCAGCAAAATAATTTGCATTATTTCGCATTTTTATTTTTGCAATTATTTTGCATTAATATTCGTATTATTCTTTACAAGAATAATATGAGTATATCGGTAATTTCACGCAAAAAAAATTGTATTTTATATATTGTTTGTCATATGTTGAGATTATTATGTTTATAAATCATCTAAAATTATAGTGGAAACCAAGACGAATTCAGAGAATTATATTGAAAATGACTTATCTTTATTAATTTGAGAGATATTTCCTTTTAAAGCTTCAACGCCACATGCGCAACCCTAAATATACACATATTTGCCTAAAATATATACAGTCATATTTTTTCATGATACATGATAAGGTATCAAGGTGCCATGGTAATATTCCTGAGTTCGTCTTCCTACATCTATCCTCCCGGGCACCTGAAATGAAGCAATAAAGCAATAAAGCCAATTCTGAATACAATAAGGAATTTGGGAAAGTCCGAAAGACCAGATGTCGTCTCAAAAATAACCCTAATAAAGATTTACCTAGGCTAGGTCTCCAGAAACTTGTAAAAGTAAAGGACTTAAATAAATCCCGAATCAAATTTACAAATAATGCTTGAGCTTAAATCATATTTGTCTGATTTTTGCCGAGAATAACGTTGCTTCAATCAGTTTTAATCTTTTACCACATTGTTTTGTTATTTGGAATATGGCATTGAAAATTCTATGACAATGTGCTAAAATTTTACATTCACTTTGAATCAAAAATATTTTTATTTCAAGAAATTGAAATACAATAATTCAAATTCCTAAGATCGCCTAGAAATTTAAACATTTAACAAATAATAAACATTTAAAATTAAAAATTTTGAAAATCTGCCCGCTTCTGGTGCCCATGTAAGTGCGCCTATGGTCCTACGGCATTCACGGTGGGACAGGGGCGCCTTTGTATAAGGGCCGTCGGGGCCGCGGCCCGGGGCCCCCGCAAACACATACATATCTGTATCGACACACTTCAAATAAGCTTATTTAGCACAAATATCTCCTTTGCCCCAAATTTTATATAAATCTTGACACTTAATTTTCTCGTAATTACATGTAAAGATTAAATTTCCCATATTCTTTTACATTATTCAATTTCCACGATACTCGCGCTTCGCGCCTGATTTTCCACACCTCCTATCAAAGAATGCTTACACAGAAAAATCTAGGAATGACATTTGTTGCAGGAAATTTTTTACAGCGATAAAGTTTTGTTCAGCCAACTTCGCGTCTTTCAAAATACATGTGTTTGTCATGGAAAAACAAAAGAAACTTTAACCGATATTTGTGTAAAGTTTATCCTGTGAAGTTAATTTTTGTTGCAGAGAATCTTTCGCCGGAAATCGATGTAAAGTTTATCTTCTGTTGTTTTTCTGTGTAAAGGGGAAACTGGACTCAAAATTGAAATTTACGATTTTTGCATAGCATTTTTAACCGATGAAAGCAGCGTTGGTTTATGAAGGCTGGTAAGGAGCCATTTATCAATTACGCAATACATTTTTTGCAACTCCTTTATTCGTCCCCTCCCCAATGTAACTATACAGTCATAAAAATGGTTTGAAATTACCCTCCTCTCCTCCTGCCCACCTATGTTAACATAGGTTTGGAAAAATTACGTAATTACGTAATTTTTCCAAATATTTTCAGCCATGTCTTATTCTACAAAAAACTTACAAACTACCTGAGAGATTTGAATTACCAAATAAGTAGAGGTCATCAAAATGAAAACGAAGCAAATTAAAACAATATAGAACATGCAACAAAGGAACTGCACTCTTCATTATAGGTGGATTAAAATAACTCCAAAATTGTGAGTAACGATTGCGATTATAATAAAAGCTAATTAAATGTAATGATTGATAATTCATAAATATAATATTCAAAATCTGAGAATTATAGCAATTCCAACGATATGTTATATGACTTGAAAAGTTGAAAATTAAAGATTAAATGTTCAAGTCCATGTGAAATTTCATGAAATATTGTTCAGTATAATTTACTCAAATCTACTACAGTAGCTTAAAATAGAAAATTGCATTTGCTTAAGTGTCGAAAAAAATCAAGAAACTGAATTCGCCAAATTTTTGAGACCAAATTAAAAAAAAAAAGAATTTTCAACCAAATAGTTGAATTTTTATTCAAGAAAGATTTTCAGTCAATAAAACAAAATCTCAGACAAAATGTTGAATTTTCAATCAAAAAATACGAATTTCCTACAAAACAGTTTAGTTTTCAACCCAAAGATATGAATTTTCAACCAAACAGTTGAATTTTTTTAACCGAGAAGATTAATTTGTCACCCAAAAAGATTAATTTTTAACAAAATACATGAATTTTCACAAAAATACTTGAAATCAAGGAATTTTCAGCCTAATAGTTAAATTTACAACTAAAGAACGGAATGGGGTCGTTGCATGAATTTTAAGTAATATATTTTTTAAATACTGTATAACATTCTGAACATTTTAGTGCATTTAAAATTTTTTTTGAATACCTCATTGTCGAGATAAAAATTTTTTAAGAAATGTATCCAAATCCCTATTAAAAAACTCTGTGACCTTGAAACGTCACTTCCGAAATAGCGCGTAACCAATCAGCATGATGATACATTGACTAACGAAGTATCTAGCAGACAGCTTGCGAAAATTCAATTTATAATTTCTAATAGAGATATTTGTTTACTTAAAATTATCGAAAAGCAGCAGCCAGTCGTAACCAAATCTCGCTGAAAAAATATTTTGCTTGAAATATAAAACCTAGATAAAGATATTCATGAATAATATCAGTCAAGTGCGTGAAAATGAGATGTTTCCAAAGATAACCTCAAATTTTAGTCAATCATATATTCGGAACATATACATTTCACAAGTATGTATAATCTATCAATCATAATAATGGCAGCCTTAAAAAAAAATGTTTTATACCTGATTGCAACTGCAATAGCAAAGATAATCCAAACAAAATATTTATAAGGTTGCCTACCCGGTAAGAAGGCTTGCATTAAAAAGTATTGGAAAATTTTATGTACCCAGTGGTAACGTAACAAATATTGAATACTTCTGGATCCACTTTCTGTCCTCCCGTTTTGAATCTCCACAACAGTAGAAGTTATCTCTTAAATTGTAACCCTTTTTATCCCCAGCGGCGATGATATTTTTCTGAATAATTTTGGATACCACGAAGCAACCGCGAAATATAAAAATTTTAATCTTTTTTTCGAATTTTCTATTTTTCGAATAATAATGAAGTCAAAAGCTTTTTAAAATATAGCATTGGTCATTTTACGACGTCAGGATTAGTTTCCACACAGATGGCTATGATG
Source organism: Andricus quercusramuli (assembly GCA_932178445.1). Taxonomy (NCBI): domain Eukaryota; kingdom Metazoa; phylum Arthropoda; class Insecta; order Hymenoptera; family Cynipidae; genus Andricus; species Andricus quercusramuli. The sequence continues at coordinate 21,054 of CAKNXH010055638.1, forward strand.
AAAAATAATTTTTTGAATTTTTTATCATCATTTTATATTTTTGTAATTGATAATATTTAAACAAAGCCAATATTTTACGATAAAGAGATGTATTTTTGTGAATAACCCTACTAGATTTTACAAATTTCTTGCTTTTGGAGCGCGTTCTAATGCTTCAAACGACAATTGTCTTTTTAGTTTATTTGAGGTTACGTTTGGCAGCTCCGATTGGCTTTGAAAGAGATTGCAATCTTATTATTTTCGCCGCCTAATGAGGATTAAAAAACGAAGGACAGAAAAGGCATTCTTAGGGATTCCAAATTTCTAATACTTTTTAATGCAAGGCTTCTTACCGGGTATGGGCAAAGAAGTGACAAGGAAATGGGCAGAAGCCGTTGAAAGAACCGGTAAAGATCCCAAATTTCATTCAAACTTTTGTCACGGTCAAATTTTATAAAGCCGGGTCTGAGTGAAATTCTAGGCATTTTCAACATCTTTTAGGCCCTTTTTTTACTTTTAAAACACGTTTACAATAGGTTATGTTTACTGTTTACACATTTAATCGCTAGCGGCCATATTATATTCCGTCACCAACCGGACAACCACGCTAATCAGAATGAAATATACTTTTCAAACATTAAAAAGAAAATTTTAACTTGATTGAAAAAAACTTTCCTTTTGTAGTTACATTATTTTTTTTGGTGTTGCTTTAATTTTATCAGGAAAAAAAAATATTTGAAAATATGCAGCAACCCCATTTCCGAACAAACATAGTATAGTTCAATTTACGGTCAAAAAAATTAATTTTCAACCAAAAAAACAAACACGTAATTTTCATTAAAAACTGAAAAAATGTTTAATCAATTATGAATTCGGAAAAATTCGAGTAAGTTTAAGATATATATTGAGAGGTTTTGAAAAGATTCCAAAATAATTTTAAACTTGAAAAGACTTCAAAACATATAAAAAAAGTAGATTTGTGAAGATTTTGAACACAAGAATCTTTCTAAGCATTTTGAAATGTTTCAAAAGAATAAACATTTTTTATCAAAATTCCTAGGAAAACGAAACATGATTTTTTTAATTGATTTGAAAAAAAAATTACAAAATTCTCAAAATAGAATCTGGATGATTTTAAGGCCATTTTTTTAATTTTGCAGGATTTTCAAAAATTTGTGGGAAAATTCGAGTTTCAAAATAATAAACAAATTTGCATTAGATACCTGGAACATTCTCAAATGATTTTTTTCAGTAAAAATTTTTAAGTAAATATTTTAAAAGATTTCCGAACAAATTTTGATGAATAAATTAATATTTCTAGCTTAAAATTGCTTAAAACTATATATGTAATTAAATTTGTTTCTATTTATTCTTCTATTCCACATTTTGGCTGAGATTTTTTTCCTTTATTGACTGAAAAATCTTTCTTAGTTAAAAATGCAGCGCTTCTTTTTTTAAATCAGTCTCTTTTGGTTGAGGCTTAAATTACTAAAAAAAAACAGAAGTGCCAGTAGTACATTTAAGCAAATGCAATTTCCTATTTTCGACCCTGTTCAAAATTTTTTAAGTTAGGTTTGAAAAACGACACTTATGAGAATTGATTCCACGCAAATCCTTTATATTCTGCTTTGTATATATGTTAAAATAGTATTTTAAATTAACTTTCATAAAAAAAAATTGGTTGAGCAATAAGAAATTTACGATGTTTGATTGGGAGTGCACAATTATTTAAGAATAATTTTTGAAAATGCGATTGGTTGAGAAATAAACCAAATATATGATGTTAGTTAATAAGTTTTCAATCTGGCAAAATTTTAGCTTCTGGAATTTCCCAAGTAAAATATTGCACCAATCAATTAAAGCTACTGCAGTGGATTTTAGTAACATATATTGAACCAATTTTCATAAAATTTTACATGAACTTGAACATTTATTCTTTAATTTTCAACTTTGTAAGTCAAATGACAGATCGTCGGAATCGTAATATTTCGCAGATTTTGAATATTATATTTATAAATGGCCAAGTGCTACATTCAAAAAATGTTATATTCCAAATTTTAATCCTCGTTAGGTACAGAGGATTACCGCTGACCAGTTCGTAAATAGGTACCCAGGGCGGAGTTAACCATCGCCCATTTTTTTTTTCTGGTCTGAAGTCATAAAACGATTTACGTATGGTTATACTAGCCTTCTACCTGGGATTAGCGTAGGCCGTAGACTTAGTTAGACTAAAACTAGACTAGCTACCCTTTTTCAAAACCATTATTTTTCTGGTAGTAGTGAAACTTGGCAGGTAGTTATGATGGTCGTAATTCTTAAAAACAAATTTTCAAGAAAAGCACCTGAAGGAAAAAACTCAAGTAGCTAGACTTTTAATATGATATTTTTTCTCTTATTATCAAGCTATCTTTTCTATTTTTTAGTATCTGTTCGTGATAATGTAAGCTTTCGTAAAGTGTTAATTTCAAATAAAAAATTATATAGATGACTAGATATAGGTCTCTGAAAAGTGTAAAAATGACCAGATTTAATATTAGATTACAGCTTCAAATGTAAGGTTTATTTAAAGTACTTTTTTGAAAAATCATTTTCAACGTGTCATAACACAGTTTGCGAATGGACATCAATATCCGACAATTTTAAGGTGGTCCAAAAAAGAAATTAGAAAAGAGCCTATTTTTCCCTGGTTAAATTCTTGATTAGCACATATCCATAAAGCAAAAACTGCCGCGGTTTTCGAAAAAAACCCTCAATTATGCGTATTCAGGTGCCACTTTTTGACCTCTCACAAACAGGCTGCGTGTAGTATTGTGCTATACTTTATTGAATATTAATAATAATTTAATTTATTCAATATTATGCATGCTTGTCAGTGTATAAAAGAATCACTCGCAAACTGCAATTTCAATTAGCAGCGAATTTATATTATATAAGTCATTTACTTATTTTTAGTCATGGCTTAATAGCGAGGATATCCAAAGCTACAAATGTATTCTCAGTTGTATCAAGCATTGCGATACTTTAGTACTGACATGTATTATGATATAACTAAGCCGTAGTACAGTTAGTACTAGGAATCGTACTTGTTAATAAATGCTCCATATGAATGGCAGATGAGAAGGAGAAGATATTATCAGGCCTACGCCGGCTTATCTTCAAAACCATTATTATCAACAATAAACATCAGGAACTGAAAACGCTATCTAAGATGATTATGGAATTAATGCAAAATAATTATGATCGAGAATACCTTTAAAATTAGGGCTTGTAGGGGGGGGGCGCAAGGCAATAAGAAATACATTGTTTATAGGGCTGTAGATAAATAATGTCTTATTGCACAAGAAAATGTCAAACGCGTGAAACGTTTTATTTATTTATTTTTTTTGAAAGTTTATGGAAAAATCGAAAAAAACAATTCATTCGGCGGATTTACTTTTTTAGATATAAAAATTCTTAAAAATAATAAGAGGCGGTTATTGAGAACGCTAGCACTAGAATTTTAAACGTGAAAACATTATTTAACTTTTTTCTTTGGCCACTTCATAATAGTCAGAAAATTCAAACTTAGCATAATTAAAAGTTGTGAAGTTTCTGTAAACAAAACAAACAAAAATGTGAAAGATTTTTTTTTCAATTCTAAATAAGTATTCTATGAACTAAATAAAAAAAACATTTTGTTCGACATTTCAAAAAATTCTAACTTGTTCAAAAATGATTTTCTCTAAAATATGATTTGATATTATTATTTGTTATTGAACACTGTATTCATAAAAATTGGTAATAATTTTTGAAGAGGTAGAGCACGTTGTGTTTATAGTAAAATAAGTAGATTGATTGAGGTTGCATAACAATAATTTTAACATTTTTTTCATGATTCAAAATATATATTTTTAATATAGTATCTAAATATAGTTTCCTTTTCGTTAATCAGTAATACTTACAACTAATATACTCTCATCTATTACTCACCGCTTATACTGATCACTATACTCATCCCTAATACTCGCCCATATAGTATGTATAATATAATACTCACTTGAGTTCTAGAGATCTATTGAATGTTGGACGTAATCCCTGTTATGTCTCTCCAGCCCAAAATAAAATCGTATACTGCAATGTAGTGCGACACGGCGCGGCGATTAAGTGCGTGCCGAATTTACTACTGAATTACTACAGTGTAAACCAGTGGTATACCTGTAGTATACTACATGTATACCTGTAGTAAACCAGTGGTATACAAATGTACTTCTGTAGTACTCGGCTGTGGTTATACTGTAGTCATCCCTGTAGTACGTTTTGTAAGGGTTTCATTTAAAACTCGACTGTGCACTTGGAAATCTAACTTCAAAATGCACTAGTCGCATTTTCTTATACATTATTGAAAGCAGATAATTTTTATTTACACAAAGGTATATAAAAGAAATCGAAGAGTAGGACATTTATACAAAAAATAGCTGCAGGGCATTTTTTAACATAAAATTAATCATAAATACTTCACTTACTGCAAAGTAATAGTTAATCTAAGCTCCGTTGACAGTGGTCGCCTGAAACTACTTTTCACTAATCTTGGTGCTAATATTTCATGTAATTTTCCAAATTGCTCTACAGTCAATCTTGTCATTTTAATAAATTCCTCTTCGTCACAATTTGCATAATACAAGAACAAAGTTTCGTAGGCACCAAGCTGATCACGCATTTCTTCAGTGAGATGTGGTTTCACCCACCAACGACGGAATGTTTCTCTTTGCGTGCAGTAATTAACATACTGTTTCATTATTTGTAACCACTGGTAAGCAATTAATATCATCGGAAATATTCCAACATTTTATTGTCAAAACTTCCACACTGTATGCACTACAACGAAAGCGACATTAAAGCAACCCTGCACGTCATAACCTCACCTTCAATGAAATCAAATGTCAAAATATAACCTTTAAAATTTCTTTACGTGCTACCCGCCTACCGTAACAATTTTATAAACAGTTTTAGAATTTTTTTTTATGAATTCCCTCTGTTGGATGTCGGTATTTTTCTACTTCACGTTTTATATTTTACGCGTTAAGGTATATATGATCACAGTGCATAATATAAATAAAAAAAAACAAAAGAATCGAATATTGTTAACATAAATTAGACCTTCTTTTGATGTAATTTATATATGTTTAATTCATAACTAGGAAAAGAGATGTTTATATCGAGTTACAATTTTATAAATGTGAATATAACAGAAAAAGTTCAGGATTTATAACATTACATTTAAATTTAAATGAGATAATTAGGTGAAAGGCGAGCAGCGCTGCAGTTTTGCATTTTCCCCGCTGAGTCTAATTGGGAACTATAATCATAATAATCGTGTCATGCCCCTGAATCGAAAAAATCAAAACATGTTTCGGGAGTCCCATGTGGGCAGAAAACGTCGGCATAAAGCGGAAACTAATGAGAGTGAGAGAAACGGACTGATCTATTTGTCTCGTTCACTCTCATGAGTTTCCCACATGGAACGGCACCTTGAGTCGGCCATTTTCATCTTGATTCTCCGGAACAGCGGAACGCGAACGACACAAAAGTAAGCAGTTGGCAATACATGCGCGCGCATCGCGTTCACGCTACTGCTATGTCAAGTCTACGTCAAGTCAATGCTATGTCGGGTTTTCAATCCTATTGTGGAATTACCGTGACGGTAATTCCACAATAGGACACACGGCTGTTTATACGGCGCTCCTGATTAGACCAGTTGAAATATGTTATAACTAAAAAATTAGAACTTCAACAGATTTTTGGAAAAGGAATTCTAGATTTATTTTTTTTATTTTTATGTGGCCATATAAGTCCGGACACTTGAGTCTGGGACACCCTGTATAGGCATTGAGAAAAACAGTTATTTGTGATACAAGTGCGTAAAATAGGTGATTTTTTGCGAGTCGGTTTATGCTTTTTTGCCCGGGGGGGGGGCCCGCGGCAACGAAACCCTGAAAGCAAAACTTCAATCATTAAAACATTTGTTCAGGTTAAATGTAAGTTTATTTTAAGAAGATACTAACACCAGTGTTTAAAGTTACCTATGCCAGTGTCTAAAGTACCTAATCTCTAATGTACGCATTCGCAGCTTTTTCACCAGTTTCCAAATAATCAAACATCTTCAAACTTCTTCAAAACATCTTCAAACATCTTCAAAACCATCTTCAAACTGCGCATGCGCGAAAATTGTTTCGCACACAGTCTGCTCAAATAAGGTCCTTTAGGCACCATCTACATGCATGCAAACGTCAACTTTTGAGGTGGGTGTTGCAAAAAAACTCTTACGCCCTTAGGAATGCCGATACCAGAAATTCAAAAAAGTGAGTTTATGCACAGTTCTACAAGTCCGCCATCTTGGCCCGTAATTTAATAGGTATTTTACCTGTTTTCTACGTGAAGTACTTCACTTAGGTATTTTACTTCAAAACCCTTCAGTTACGCGTAACTGCACATCCTTGGATAGGACTGCGCGGGGCGCACTCCACGGAGTAATAATAAGGAGACCGACCTCTGTGCATTCGTTCTGACTGAGGTAACTGTACATCTATTGCCGAGCTCAGACGTTTCTAATCAGCACATCATGGCCATTCGGTCCTGCGCACTGTTGGAGACAATCATTCACACACCTTCACCCCCTACTCTTCAGCCCAGGCACCCGTTTTCGCGCACGCGCACCATGCGCAACTCTCAGTCTAGCGTCCAGCTCGAAATTAGTTCGCTTCTCTAATCTGCTCATTTTTTATATCTGCGTATGCTTATTTTCGATAAAAAATGGATTCAGAAGAAAAGAAGGGGAATTCCGTGAAAACCAAGTTTCAGTTCAAATGTTGCGATGACAGTTTTGCAAATAAGTATACCCTACAAAGACACGGCAGAGGGAGATCCATGCTCCAATAGCTTTAACCATTTTTTTATGAATAGGCTTCATTTGTTTTTGTTGATTTAACTTGAAATGTTTTAGGAAAGACTCCAAGCTGTCATCTTTTCATTATTGCAGACACTTTTAGTTATACATATAGACAATTTTCATAAACAAATTGTTTATATTATCAGTAATTATTGTCATTATGAAAAATATGACAGCAAGGAATTTGTTTTTCTTAGACCTGCCGTCCCTGGGATTCAATGCACAGAGGTTTTTTTGCAGTTTCAAATTCTTCTTGAATATTTCTTGAATTTACTAGATTTTTTTTATTGTTTATTCTTCCCAAATTGAAACGTTTTGCTTCATGATATTCTACACTATTTTTCGAAATTTTACGATATCGTTTGAAATCTCTTTAAATTTTTTTTCATAGTTTGTTTTACAAAATAAAAAATCTTTTGAAATTTCCTAATGAATCTTGAGAACATTCTTTTTGTTTAATCTTTTCAGAATTTCTCAACCTTCTAATCTTTAAAAATAATTCAAATATTTTTATGAATTTCTTTTGAATTCTGCAAAATTAAAAAAATTGACTTAAAAGTCTTTCAGATTCTTCTTGGACAATTCTAGAAATCTTTCGAAATTTTTGGAATTCTTAAAAAATATTCTCTTTAAATTAATTTTTCAAACTATGAATAATTTTAATTTTTCTTAGAAACCTAATGATTTTTTTTCATTTTCTTGAAGCCTTACAACATTTTTTGAATAACTTTAAAAGTTTTAATTCTTCTTGAATCGTTTCAAAACTTCTGAATATCTTTTGAACTTAATCAGATTTTTTTCTAAAATGATCTGATATGACAAAATTTCAAGATGTCGCTTTAAAATCTTTTACACTCTTTTTAAAAATTTTAGGAAATAATTTGAAATATTTTTTAATCTTCTTCAATCTTCTCTTTGAATTCATAAAAAAAATCATTTAGAATTTTCCCATGAATCTTGAGAACACTTTTTTCATTCGCTTGACACCCTGACAAATTCAGTTTACCTAAAAATTGTTTAAATCCTGAAAAATAAAAATTGTCATGAAGTCTTCCATATTCTTTTTCCACACATTTTGAAATTTTCAACGCTTAAAATTCTCAGAAATCTCAACAAACATTACTCTCCTAAAATCTTTAAAAATTATTAAAAAGCTTCTAAATTTTTTTTCGAATTCTTCGAAATAAGTTTTTGCCCATAATTTCATTTTTCTTATCTCTTTGAAAATGTAAAAAAGTTTACAAATCATAGTGTCATAGCAAAATGTTAAGAACATGATTATTTTCCAGTACTAAACAATTATTTACAATTTGACGTGCAATTACAAATTTTACGTAATCGGGTCAAAAG
>CAKNXH010055638.1:29407-44705 GCA_932178445.1 Andricus quercusramuli
ACGTAACAGACCGTAACGAAACACGAACTCCCTCCCCCCTGTTTAATCTTACGTAATTTGTGAATTATCCCTTTCTCATATTGTCCCAAACCATTTAAGTACTAAAATGTTCAAACAATTGCGCGTAAAAATTTCAAAATGCACAATTTGATATTTCAACCCATATAAAGGGCAATTTTTCACGTTTAAGGGTAGTATTTTTTTCCGTCATTCAATTATCATAATAAATGTTAAGATTCATAACAGATGAGGGATAAATAAAATCATATTTTGATGATTTTACTTATCATGAGTTACTTATCATGATTCAATTGAATTATATCTAAAAAGCCTAATTTTGATTCATCTTTCATACTTTGAAGATTCCATTTGACCTATAGACATTTCAGGAATAATAATGAAACTAACAACAAGATGTGAAGAAGAAAAAATGTGTCGTCTACTTCTGATTTTCAAACTTTATGTTTACAAACTCTCACAAGTCAAGCGCGTCAGGCGAATAAGTGACACGAGGCACGAGCAGACAACCAGTTTCGAGCTGGAAGCTGCGCGCGCACACGGGTACTTAAACTTGGGCTAAAGAGTAGGGGGTCAATGTTGTGTCAAAGATCGGCTCGTCGCACTGTGATCTTCGATCTCCTTTTCTACCGCGAGAAGTGTGCGAGTGAGCGCCATTCCATGCGTGTCCATGGCAACCACTTCGTGATGACAACAACGACAGCAAATTGAGGTTATATCAATGTTTTGCAACTTATGCCAAGAGTTTTTGCAAAGTTGATAAGTGCAATTTGGAAAATTAAATAATCAAGTGGAAAAATGGAGTGTGTTCCCAATTGCCATACATACTGGAACAAAAGTACGAAAAGAATAACTCGTTTACGCCTAGCACGGTACGTATGAATACATCTTGTTTCCTGAAATTTTTCTCATTTTAAAAGTGTTCATTTAAATATTAATAATATTTACGGAAACGTAACCTCAGTTTTCAGTTGTCATTAAACACGGCAATCACTCGCACACTTCTCGCGGGAGAAAAGGAGATAGCAGATCACAGTGCGCAGGACCGAATGGCCATGATGTGCTGATTAGAAACGTCTGTGCTCGAGGTGCTCGACAATAAATGTTACAGTTACCACAGTCAAAACTCGTGGCGCTTTTTATAGCATGATCGGTCTCCTATTATTTCTCCGTGGCCACGAAGTAATAGTAAGGAGAAACCACGCTAATGCACCCAGTAAACACGGGATAACTTTAAGATATCGTTATTTTTATCGTTCGCAGGAGCTCTTACAGAAATTACCAAAAGATATCTTCACGACATCGTCAAGAAGTTTTTCAATGATATCTGAAACTGGTTTCTTAAAGACGTCTTTTGATGTCTTTAAGAAAATTTGTAGAAAAGCGCGGGATGTATTTTCAGAGATAACTTAAAGACATCTTTCAAGATATCGTTAACGATACATTTTTTAAAGAAAAAAAGCACGTGGTGTGCGATATGGAGAATTGATAAATAATTATAATTATATCGTTATGTATTCCCAACCTGTACATTCAGTGTTTAAAAAGTCTGTGAAAAGAAAAGTGAATCAGGAAGTAAACGTACCTATACATTTTCTAAATATTAAACGTGATTTATCCAGCAAGTCGTGTTCCTAACCTCTAATACCTCTTTCTAACTCTCTCATGTTCTCATAAAATGAAATGGAGAGAATGGGAAACAGCTCAATTCTTTCTTCATCGCCTAGAGAAGTTAAAATTGTTAAGTGTAAACAATCAAATAATAAAGATAGACCTGCAGTACCTCAAAATGTCAAGCCTGGAATGCAACTAAAAATTCTCGGCAGTCACGTACTTAGTCCTGCAACTTCAGGTTTATCTCGACTATTTATCAGTTATATATAAATGACTTTAAATTAAAAAACAGGCACTTCTGTGTATACAAAACACAGAAATTGCAAGTTTTTAAATTTAAAGTCATTTATATACAACTGATAAATAGTCGAGATAAACCTAAAGTTGCAGGAATAAGTACGTAACCCCCCAGCTGCATGTAAAATAACGATATCTTCAAGTAATCTTATGAATTCTCGTTATTTTGTCTTATTTCTATCTTAAAGACATCGTTACGATATCCCGAAGAGCTCTTTACGATGGTAATAGCTAAACCTTAAAGACTCTTTAAAGCTTCGTTATGGGATATCTTCGAAGATGTCGTTCATCTTTAAGAAGATGTCGTAAAGAGCTCTTTAAGATGTCTTCGTGTTTACTGGGCATTTGCAGCGGCGAAGCATAGCAACTTTTTCGGAATAGATGGGGGGGGGGCTTTCCTAATGTGTGAGTGAAATATCTGCGATAGCCGAGAGACGATTGTGGCGGTCAGTCAAACCCGCGGCAAAGCAAATGTTGTTTACGTGCCGGTGACGTGCCGTGATATGTAATTTTTTTGTCGTTCTGGATGATTTTGAAGAAGATAATTTTATATGTCAAAACCGTAAGTATTTCATGCATAATTTTTTTTGGAGTTAGCTTGCATGTACAGTTTCCAAAAGTGTTTTTTTTTTCAAGTCGAACAAAAGGATTTATAGGTTAGGTGGTGCAGATTTTAATTCTGTAATTTTTGTAAATTTTAATTGAATGTTTCAAAGTAAATAATAATACACGTTAACAGTAATAACATTCGTTATAATAATTTTGTAGATAATGTGCGTTATACGAGGATGCACGATTAAAAATGAAGAATGTGTGGTACAAGGGTGGCGGGAAGGCGGACCCGGTGTAGCACAGTTTTCTGTTTGTAATGTAAGTATGGTATTATTTAAAACAAAAGTCTTTTCTGCAAGTCTAAGTCCAGAAGTGAATATATATTGTTTTGCGAAGCGAAAAATATATATATATATATATATATATAAATTTTGGTATTGTATCGACGATTCCAGATTTTCTGTCAGTACGGGGATGTGATATGTGTAAAAAAACAGTGATGGAACAGTGAAAAGACCAGATTCTACTAAGTCTGTGTTAGCCTATATATTAAAATGTGGTTTACACATCATTATAACCTGCTTACATTTTCATTCAAAAAATGACCAGTTAACTCAATTACGTATTTCAGTTTTCTAAAAACATCTCAGTTTCTTCAAAAATAATTGATTGAAGTAGTAACTAATTGCAGCCACCTTTTCCCTACAAATAATAAAAGTTATGATTCTCATGTACTTTTAATGCACTTATGCACTATATAAAAAGAAGATTAATATTCTACCAAAAATACGAGTTTTCAACGAAATACATACTAACAAAATAAACTAATAAAGCTAAATTTCAACTAAAAATTAGAATTTGTAACAAAATAGTTAAACTTCAAACCAAGGAGGCGAATCTTAAAAAAAAAATCAATTATTAACCAAATAGTTGAATTTTCCATCAAGAATTTTAATTTCCTATAAAAAAAGTTGAATTTTTAACAAAATACATGAATTTCCAACTAAAAAATATCAGTTTTTAACCAAAAATGGTGTGAGTATATTTTAAGTCAAAATATTAATTATCAACCAAAAAAAAACCACATTTTATATAAAATAGTTATATTTTGAACCAAAGAGATTAATTTTCAACTAAAATGAGGAATCTTTAATTTAAAAAATGAGTTTTCAACAAAGCAATTAGATTTTTCATTAAAAAAGCTAAACTTTCAACCAAAAATGGAATAGTTACATTTTTAGTTAAAAAATTATTTTCAACAAAACAAACGAATTTTCAATAAAATAGTTGAATTATGAGCTAAATTTTGTATTTATTTTCAACCCCAAAATATGCATTTTTAACCAAAATAGTTTACTTCTTAACCCATCAAGACGAGTTTTCTATAAAATAGTGTGATTTTTAATTCAAAAATATTAATTTTAACCAAAAAGATGAACTGTTAACCAAATAGTTGAATTTTTAACTAAAAAAATATCAATTACATCGAAAATTATGGATCTGCCACAAACAAATAAAGTTTAAGATAGTAATTCAAATCAAATTTTCAACAAGAAAGGTCATCTTCAACCAAATAGTTACGGAAAATGTAGTGGTTGATATTTCAATAAAATGAATGTAGATTCAGTGATGTTGAAACTTGCCTGATTTTGAATTTACCTTTAATTGATTAAAGAAATAACTAATTGCAGCCACCTTTCCCTACAAATAATGAGAAATATAATTGTTATGTTATAATAAAAAATTGTAGTAACTAATTTGTTTTCGATTTCCAATTTTCTTTTTATCACACGAACCCCATTACCACACTTACCCCTATCGACCCTGTCATTCATCTACACAAATAATAATAATCAATTAAATCAATTGAAAAAATATTAAATATTTAAAATACACAGTTAAAATTGGTAAAGATGGAATATTAAAATTTTTTTAAATTTGTGGTATTGAAATTTTGTAAAAATTTGTGGCATATAAGTTTCATGTTTCAAATTTATTTTTTGTTTGTTGGTTTTGTAATGTCATTGTTCTATTTCCAGCAAGAAAGATTAAATACGTGGCAAGCTTCTATTGATGAACTAGCCGAAGCTCCTCAATTTTTGAAAAAAGGCGATAAAGTCTGTGAATTTCATTTCGACTCTAACTTATTCATCCGAGGAAACCATTTCCGCAAATCATATATGAAACCACGAGCCATTCCCACGCATTTTCCGAAAGTGCCTGCGCCAGATTTGGATATAGACTTTGCAATTAGACGTCAAGCAAGTTTTGCAGAATTAGATGCACAGAAATGTGTTCGTCGCCACGAGGAGAATCGAGATGGTGAAAAGAAACAAACCAAAACTCAAGAAAGTGAAATTCGTGTTGAATTTGGTTCTGAAACTGGTTCTGAAGGATTCAACAGTAGTGAAGATGGAGATTGTGAAGAGTTCTCAGCTGGTTCTGAAGAATATAATAACAGTGAAAATGTGGATCATGTACTGAAACCCACCGTCGACAATCGTCAATGTATTAAAACTGTGGATAAAGTACGTGGGAAAAGAAAACTTCCTATACTGGCTCATCACGGAAAGGAAAACAAAACTTTCAAATTTTCGAGTATCCATTAGATTTTATAATATCATTTTTAATGGAATTTTGTAATAAAAACTCCTTTTTTAATCCATGACATTTTTTTCATTCTTCAAAAGTTTACCTGTCAAATTCGAGTGCAATATTAAGGTTATGTTTAGAATTATTTGTAGAAAAAAGGTGGCTGCGATTACATCTTGCTTTAATCAATTATTATAAAAGAAAATGAGATGCATAAAGCAAGGGTTTTTGAATTATTTTGTAGGAATGGAAGAAAATATTATATTTTCCTTGAATATCCGTGTTTTTCCCAAGAAATTACAACTTTATTATTTTTAATGATAAAATATGACAGAATAATATAAAAGCAGACTCTGTTTCTTGTTTTTCTTTTTTAATTGAGAAATACAAACATCTGTCAGCAATTTGAGGTTTTGATCATTGAAATCAACCATATTTAAGAATGTTTATTTTAGCATTTTTGAAATTGTAGAGTTTTCAATTGTAAAGCCTCTTTTACACCTTCCGTCAATCAGTCGTCGACCGACAAACATATCGGAATATCCATTCACACCTTCGGAAAATTCAGTTTAATCTAGTAATAGTTTAGTTATATTCTAAAACTCACTGAAAGTTTATTAAAATATTACTAGATTTCACTGAATTTTGCGCAGGTGTGAATGGATATTTCGATACATTGGTTGGTCGACGACCGATTGACGGAAGGTATAAAAGAGCCTTTAAGGTGGAGTCCCATGTGGGCAGAAAACGTCGGCGTAAAGCAGAAACTCATGAGAATGGAAGAGTCAAATATATATGTCCGTCTCTCTCACTCTATATCACTCTATATGGAGACTCCACCTTAAGGGTGTTGGATGACTTCGACTTGGAATTTTTTTTTATAGGCCCGGCTGTTATGCGTAAAAACGATAACTTCAATTTTTAAAAAGGAACCGAATTGTTTTTAGGCAATTCGGTGTTTCTTTATTATTCTTTTATAATTAAGTACAGGTTTACAATCGAAGAGCAAGATTAAAACTGACGAAGGGCCACACGCCCGGTCCTACTTATACTCTAGCATTAGTATGTGGGCTTACCTAAAAAGGAAAGGCAGAGTAGATGTGGGACAATAATATAGGTCAAAGTCCAAATGCGTAACACTCCAATTTTTAGACAAGGTTTAGTCCTCTAAACCTATTTTAAATTTTCTGAGCTTAATCGGTTCCGTTGAGTTCATTAGAGGTTGAGTAGAAGTAGTATAGGTTACAATTTGTGGGGTAATCTGGTTCTTAGTTTTAACGCAGAATAAACAGAGTTTTGTAGGAAATAATGCTCTAATCAATTCAAGAATGCCACATTTGTTTAGTGCCCATAAGAGCAATAATGACAACGAGAAGTATCCTACATATTTGAGCCAGTCTAAACCAGTTTCTACCCATGTTTTCATACGCCGGTGATTAGCTATATTTTTCAACGTATTTTCGGTGTCGTCTAAACTTAAACGGGCTTGTTTAAGTTCATCGTTATTTATCTGTTTGGGGAGTTGAATTAATTTCTGTTCTAGCTTTTTTAAGTCCTGTTCGTCGTAATTAATATCGTAAGTTATGTTAAACCAGTAGGTTTGCTTTTCTTCTAAATGTTTAGGTAGGTCTATCTGGTCATAATTATTATATAATTTACAATTATTGCCTGTTATTTTAACAGGATTGATTATTTCTACAACCGTTAAATTGTTGTCCCAACTTATATCTAGATTTGTTTTAACAAGAGGTATTATAATATATCCATTGGAAATAGGTATGAACGTTTCCTTATGCAGTAAATACGGAGACTGATTACAATTTAAATCGGCATATCTTTTGAAGAGGCTTGCTTCGCAAGTTTTACTATCTGTTATTTTAAGATTCGGCTGGTTTCGTTTGCAAATCAGGTAACTCGTTATTGTTTTACAATTTTCGGTCGTCTGTCTGTCTGTGGGAACGTATGTGTCTCTGAATTTAATTACTAATTCATGGTCAGGTATAATAGACAAGTAAAGATTACCCTTCTTTTGAGGAATAGGAGTGATTTTTTGTAGAGATCCTTCTTCCTTTTCTAAAACGGGTATGTCTAAAATATAAGTGAAAAGTCCTTGAACTATTGCTACGGAGAGTCAACTGATGTCGAGGATGTGCTGATAGTTTTCTTCTGTATTATCAAAGTGATAACGTGTTCTATGATGGTCTTCGAACTCCTGTAATGTATTTTTCGAAATCGTAGGTGTTAAAATTTGCGGGTGTGCTATCCCGTGTTTGCCATCATTAATAGCATCAATAGCAGTATTAATATCCTCATTCATTTCGTCTATTAAAAGTGTGATCAGTATGAGTTTAGTATTAACAAAATTGTCCTTGGTATTATTATTTTCTGTTTGTCCTAATTTGTGTGCTAAACCAAGTTCCTTTCCGATTTCTTGCTTTATTGATGAATATTCTGTTGATGAAGAATCTAATATTAGTTTGAGAATCTTTGTATGGTTTGATAATACTGAAGCTATATTTTTATTGTCGGCGTATAATTTATCGAATTCTGAATTTATTTGGGACAAGTCGGATTCGGATAGTGTTCCAAATAAGGTTTTAGAGATATCGCCGATGAAATTAGCTAAACCCCTTTTTTGTCTTTGTTTTCCGAGCAGTTTGTGAAGGATTGTTATTTTAGAAGTCAATCGATTACATCTCCCTTTAATCAACCTTAATTCTTCTTTTGATGCACATGAAGTTCCGCAAGCTCGTTCTGCTGCCATTAGGGTGTGTTCTATTGCTTCTAATCTTTGTTCTGTCGTGGTTAAGTTTATACCTATTATTAATCTCCATTCTTCATGGAAGAGATGTACCTTTTTTATCTCTTCGACATACACGTTTCCCTTAAGTTCTTCTAATACGTAACCTGCTCTAGTCGAGATTATTATCGCGCAGATTAGTGTTAACACCTTCATCTGAAAAATAAGGCATTATTTGGTCAATATGTATTCGCATTATTTTGTCTTTGTCCCTTAATCTAATATTGTTGTTATCTATTAGATCTATTACTTCATATGGACCTTTCCAACTAGGGTCTAGTTTATTGGCTTTAGTATTATTTTTAATTTTTACTTTATCGCCTGATTTGTAAATCGGATGTGCTCTTACTATTCCTTCGTCTAATCGCTTTTTAGTCTTTTCTTGTTCTAATTCTATTCTCTCCTTCATTTTTACAATATTACGGTCGTGTTGTAGTTTCCATTTTCTAATCAAGTCTTGGTATGTGAGATTAGTTGATGGGGCTATTGTAGATGGGATATTGGGTTCTCTACCAAACGTAGCTTCGAAGGGTGTTGTACCTAAAGTTGTGTTTTTCGTGGTATTTATTGCAAAACTAATAAATTTTAAATTATCATCCCATTCGTTATTATTTTCGGCCATTGAGGTTTTAATTAGGTTTTTTAAAGTAGAGTGCATTCTCTCAATGTTACCGTTCGATTGGGGGGTGGAAGGCTGTTGTTTTTACATGCTGAATTCTAAGTGCTTCTTCGAATTGCTGCATTAGTTCAGATAAAAAGTTTTGTCCTTGATCAGATAAAATAGTCTTAGGTGCACCAAAGATATAGATATAGTATTCCAGTAATCCGTCAATGATTGAACTTGTTGTTTCGTTCTGCAAAGGCAGCAGGACAGTATACCTTGTTAATCTATCTTGGATACTTAGTATGTATTTATTACCTTTCCGGGTTTCTGGTAAGGGTCCAAAGATGTCTAAGGCAATTTTGTCATTGGGGTTTGTTGGGATGTCGGGTAAGACGCTGGATGCTTGGTTGGTTATTCTGGTGGTTTTCTGTAATTGACAAATAGGACATTTTTTGACATAATTTTTAATTTGTTCGTCCATTCCTAACCATAGCCCAATCTTCTTTGCTCGTTCTAAGGTATTCTTTTCTCCTAGGTGAGTCGAGTGAGCCTCTTTCATGATTTGCTCTTTTTCAGCTTTGGTGAGCTCTCGAGTATTCGAGAAACATAAATGGAATCCTGTATCTGGATAATAATTTGACAGAAATTGTACCAGTTCTTGAATTAGTTCTTTTTGTACAGGAGTGAATAATGGATCTCCAAATTGCAGTCGCACTAGAGTCAATTTTCTATCCCTAATTATATCTATAATCCAAGCTAAATGTTTTAACCAATTTTCTTCGTCATATTTTGGCATACTTTCTTTAGTAATTTGCTTCCATAATTTTCCTATAGCATTTGGTTTAATTTTTACTCGCTCGTTGGTGACGGGGTCTAAACGCCATTCCATAAATTCATTGTACCAGTTGACTTGGGGATTCTCGGGCGTTTCTTGCGACTCGTCTTCTATGTTTTCTACATCAGAATCTGTGGATGATTCTGATTCCTCTCTGCTGAGGTCCTTGATTTTTTCTTTGGGTTTTAGTGTTTTAATCTCAGTGATTTTAGGCTTTGTTATTATAGGTTCTGGTATTTCTAACTGCCTAGAGCTGGGTGTCCCTAAAATTTCAATTTCAGGTAACTCTGTTTCTAG
Organism: Andricus quercusramuli; assembly: GCA_932178445.1. Lineage (NCBI taxonomy): Eukaryota > Metazoa > Arthropoda > Insecta > Hymenoptera > Cynipidae > Andricus > Andricus quercusramuli. The sequence goes on from CAKNXH010055638.1 coordinate 39,017, forward strand.
TTCGTCTATGAGGGCGTTCTCAAAGGCATCTCGTAATAAATCTTTATCTCGGATGGGAAAAAGTCTTGAAAGACAGTCTGCGGCTTTATTTTCTTTTCCCTTTACGTATTGTACTTCGTATTTATATTCCTCGAGTCTTAACCTCCATCTCAATAATCGTGAACTGGGGTCTTTGACATTATGGAGCCATAATAGAGCTTGGTGGTCGGTTTGGATCTTAAAAGGATTTCCAAGTAGATATTGTCTTAATCTTTTAACTGCCCATACTATGGCTAGTAATTCTTTTTCGCTGGTGCTGTAGTTTTCCTCGGCTTTATTTAACGTTCTTGATATAAATAAGCAAGGATGTCTGTGTTGTGATAATACTGCTCCTAATCCATAGTTAGAAGCATCAGTTGTTAGGGTAAATGTATCTTTGAAATCTGGGAACTTTAAAACGGGTGATTCACATAGTACCTTTTTTAGTGTATCAAAGCTCTCTGTACATTTGGGTGTCCAATCAAAGGTAGTGTCCTTTTGTGTTAACTTCGTTAGGGGTTTTGCTATGGATGAGAAGTTTTTTTATAAATTTTCTATAATTACCGGCAAGTCCTAAGAATGATTGAATTTGTTTGACGGTTTTAGGTTCTTTAAAATTTTGAACTGCTTCTACTTTGGCTGGGTTAGGTTTCACTCCTTCTGCTGTGATTAAGTGTCCTAAGTATTCGAGTTCGGGTCTAAGATACTCACACTTGGAAGGTTCTAATTTTAGTTGGAGTTGTTTGATTCTTTCTAGAACAGTGACTAAATTTCTATTATGTTCTTCCATGGTTTTACCAAATATCACGATGTCGTCAATATAGACGAAGCATTCTTTTCCTATAAGTCCTCTAAAAGCATTGTCCATCATTCGTTGAAATGTGGCCGGAGCGTTTTTAAGGCCGAAGGGCATTCTGTTGTATTCTTAATGTCCTTGAGAGGTAGGGAATGCTGTATATCTTTTTGACTCTTCTGACATGGGAATTTGGTGAAAGCCGGCACTCATGTCAAATGCTGAGAAATATTTTGCTTGTCCGAGTTGATCTAGGATATCGTCTATTACTGGTAAGGGATAGGCATCCTGATCTGAATCTTTGTTTAGTTGTCCATAGCCGATAACCATTCTGAGTTTATTCCCTTTTTTAGGGACTACCCATAGTGGTGAGTTGAAAGGTGATTGCGAGTGTCTAATTATTCCCTTTCCTAGAAGTTCTTGGGTGTGTTCTAGGGTAAATTTCCTGTGAGCTTCGGGGAGCTTGTGCGATTTTAAATTGACTACTTTGCCTGAATTTAGCGTAATTTCGTGGTGTGTTAATGTGGTGCAGGGTAGAGGGTCACCGGGTAAGGTAAACACTTCCTGATATGTATGAATGACCTTGCGTATTTGACATCTTATACTCGGTTCGATATGGGATAACTGCAAGATTTTTTCAAGTTCCACGATCCTGGTTGATGTTGTTTCGTCTAATATCTTTTGCTTCTCGCTTCCTTCTTTTTTCTGAGTCTCGTCTCGAGACTGTATCTTTAAAATTCTCTCCATTTTGATTGTTTCTGGTATCAAAACGGGTTTTGTGGAATAATTATTAATCGGTACGCTAATTTCGTGGTTTTTTATGGTGTAAATTCCATCAGGAATTAATTCATTTTCTTCTATCCAAACATTTCCGTCTTCTTCTACTGCTTCGATTCTGCAGATTTTTGCAGTATTTTGAGCGATGTAGTTGCCATTCTTATGTAGGGGCATTTTTATGTCACCTAAAATTAGGAATTTTGAAGTTATGGCATACCTTTGATATTTTTTAAAGAAAGGTAGACCAATAATTCCGGCTTCTGGTAGAGTAAAATCGTCATCTACTATATGAAACAGATGTTTTTTCTTTGCGTATGGTATATAGGCTGCTTCTGATGACTGGTGTCGGTCATTGCCCATTGCAAATTTTTTACGGAATTTTATTTTTTCGAATTTGTCAGGTAATTCGCTCTCCTTTATGATGTTAATTGATGCTCCTGAGTCAACTAGTAAGTTGTATTCTCTGCCATCTCTTCTTCTTCCTCTAATGGATAATAATTGTCCACATACTGTTGAGACTCGGCTGAGTCCTCGTACTGTATCTGTTCCATTATTTCCTCTTCTGTCATTTGACTGCTGTCCATTATGTTGTCTTCTTGTTCCCGAATTGTCCTGATCTGGGGTGGCCGTTTGAAAGATGGACCGTATTGAAAATTTGTGGGTCTCGCTGAACACTGTGCTGCAAAATGACCAAGGTTTCCACACTTGTGACACTTCATCTTTGTGCGGTCGGCCAGTGCGATATTCTGGTTAGGAACTCTTGGCGTCGTGTTTGCTTGAAGTCGTTGTATGTGTGGTGGTGTGGGTCGGCGTATACTAGCACTTATCGGGGGTCGTGAAACTATCCGCTGCTGTGTCGACTAAGCTTCTTTAAACCATATCTCGGACTCTATCGCCATATTTTGGGCTTCTTGTAAGTTGATGGGGTTTTGTACTTTAATTTGTAATCCAATTTCTCTTCTTACATTTAATATGTACCTTTTAACGCTTTCTTTTTCCTCGATGTTTATCGCTATTTTTCTTTCTTTGGAACTTGAGTGTTCTGATTGTACTGCATACTTCAGTTCATTGACCGTTTGTCTGAATCGTAAGTTAAAATTTTGGGTAGTTTCGTTAGTTCCTTGTTTACAGCTTTCCAGTTTCCTTCTTAGGGCTGAAACTGATCCAATTTGTTTTAAATTTTGTCTTAATGTTTCGTATAAATCGTCATAACCGCGGATAGACGAGTATCTTATTGCTCGTTCGGCGTTTCCTTGGATTTTTTCAGCAATTATAAAATCTAAAAGTAAGCTGGATTGAGAACATTGTTTTTCGGCTTTTTTTTTATAGATTTAATAAAATCTTCTATTCCCATATCATCTTGTCCGTTTAAAACTTTAATCGTCCTAATTATGTCCTTCGCGGGTATATTTTGTTCAAGTGGTTGGTTTAATTGGTTTTCACGTTTAGAATTTTTGTGAAGTGATGCGAATGTGGTTTCCGTTTTTATGGTAGTATTTATAGTTCTTGTGGGTTATGTTTGTGTAATTTTTTCTAATTTCTCATCTTCACCGTCTGATTCATCTCTATGTGATGTGAAAATGTCATCATCCTTGTCTGAGACTACTTTCCCTTTCACTCCACACTCCCTAGCTACGGATTGTATTTCCGAAAGTCGTTTATCGTTTTCCCTGGCTAGTGTAGCCACGTTCACTTTCAGTCCATTCATTTCGGCTAGTATGGTTCGTAAGAGGTCGTCGGTTCCCATATTAGAAGGGGATAAGGGTCTTGGAGAAGGTGTTCCGTCAGCCGTTGCTGCTGTTGAGAAAGGGGGGCTAATTTCGTCTATTGAATGTGTGTCAGAGTCTGTCCCGTCAGTCAAGTACCTTGAACTATCTTCTCTATAGTCAGAGAAAGCCAGTGTAACACTTTTCTTAAATTCCGTGTTCTAAATTTAGCGACCTAATTCAGCGTCCTAATTTCGTAGCGTTTTTATTTGCGTGACGTAAGTTTCCGTTTAAACCTTAGTTTGTTGGCATCGTTCTACTACAATGCCAAGAAATTTCGGGTAGATTTTTTATTTTATTAACGGACACAGAGGCCAGGGAGCACCATAAGCGTGTGTACGGACGTGAGCCTAAAGTTTGGTAGTATTTGGATGCAAAAATTTATGATTTAAATCATAAAATTTTGCCCTTAAAATAACTTCAAACTGTACATGAATCTAAACACTTCTTATATTTATTCACTGTTTTTTACCTTTGAAAACTGTAAGCTTCTTACTTTGTACTGGATTACCACTTCGGTGTTGTGTTGTGTACTGCGCTGATCGGCCGTTGTTGTTCGATGAAGGAGATTCGTTGCGTTGAAGATTTCTTTGATACTTGTAGATTTCTTTTCTTTTTTCACATCCGCCTGTTTGCGGGCCTCGTAGGGTTATTACCGCAGTATATCGCGTACCCTTTCAATTTCCTTTCGAAATCGAATTTTTTTAAATTGATTTACGTAGTATAGTACCCTACTTAATTCAGGTACTAGTTTTATCAATTTCAAATTCGATTTCTGGTTAACGGGCTTTTCCGTAGAGAAAGTCCGGAGTCCTTGTTGAATTCCGTAGAATTCTGAACGCTGCTTCTGGTTGACGGGCTTTTCCGTGGAGAAAGTCCGGGTTCTTCCAAAGGTTCGTCACACAGATAGTCCTCTTTTGATTGTTCAATTTCCGTAGAAATTTTAATCCTTGGAGAAACTATCGTGGCAGGATCGCCAAAATGTTATGCGTAAAAACGATAACTTCAATTTTTAAAAAGGAACCGAATTGCTTTTAGGCAATTCGGTGTTTCTTTATTATTCTTTTATAATTAAGTACAGGTTTACAATCGAAGAGCAAGATTAGAACTGACGAAGGGCCACACGCCCGGTCCTACTTATACTCTAGCATTAGTATGTGGGCTTACCTAAAAAGGAAAGGCAGAGTAGATGTGGGACAATAATATAGGTCAAAGTCCAAATGCGTAACACGGCACTGACTCCATATATAATTTCTCCCAAGTATTTGAGAGCGAACGAAAGAAAACTTGTCAAATATCCTGGGTTTTGCGAGATCCTCGGATCAACGAAATTTATAGGAATGAAGCCTTTTGCTAAGGGAATAACTATTTTCGCGGAAATTATTAATTTTTCGAAAGGGTGAAATCTGAAGACAGCATTTGAACGGCGAGAGCCGTTCGCAAATTTATTTTTTTACTCACAATTCTGACATCACAGAGGTATTTCCAGGGGTCAGCCAATATTCGAAGACCCAAAAGTAGATGATGGCGAACCTAAATTTCGCCATATACGTCGCGAAATTGAGATAAAACCGGAAGAAAATTGAGATGTCCTGTGTATGTGAGGACCACAAGACTGTATTGGTAAGCAGAGCAGAGCAAACTCGGTAAACAGACCGTCTGTCAAATTCGTGCTCCAATCGGAATCCTCAATGCTCTGAAGTCCGCACCACACATTGCCACTCGCGAAGTCGATCGTGGCGCAAATATTTAAAAAGTTTTTGAAGACAGCACCTGCAAATGCACCAATTTTATAGATAAATCAATTTATGATTGTATGTAAATTTGTAAATTTACCCAGTTTGAAATTATAACTTTGAAATTATGATTTGAACATTTTTAAATTATAAATTATAAATTTATCAAGTTATCCAGCAATAAATTCCGAAACCATCAAATTCAATTTCTGGAATTTCGAAATTAGGCCCTCTGCAAATTTATTTATAGATTCCAAGTTTATCAAGTGGTCCAACTATAAATTAATTATCTCAAGAAGCTTGTAACGGGGCACACGGATTGTGGTCATCTTTTGTGAGCGAAGAGGGCCTCACTTGAGATTAAAAAAGCTGAAACAGTTTACTAAGATGGAAAGCGGTTTACGAGAAAACGGGTTACAAGAAATCCGCGCAAAATAAGTATGGGTTTGAATTATAAAACTACAGAGTAAGGAGCGGCGGGGTAGTGGTCTAAGTTCAAGGCTACAGATTCTGCCGTCATGCGTTCGCGCCCTCGTACTCTCGTCAATTTTTTTTTGTTTCTAATTTTTGTTCAATACATTCCCGTGAATATGCATAAA
>CAKNXH010055639.1:0-24557 GCA_932178445.1 Andricus quercusramuli
CACGCTGCTAAGGGCATTTATAGTCAAGTATGTCGTCACATTAGCTTCAATTATAGCATGTTAATTTTAAAGCAATGAGTGCATCCTTGTCCAACTGTAAGAAGATTTCTTCAAACCGGTACGACAATGGTTGAAAAAACTTTTAAAATGACTGAAAATAGATATTTTGGTTCAAACTCAAATGTGAGTCAATTTTGGATAGAAAAGTTGCAAGTTTTATGTAAAAAAACAATGTCATATAAAAAGCTAACTAAAAATAGATGCGTATATATATCGTCACTAAAGAACAACAAACGTTCAAATAATACATTTGCCCAGTTACGTGACGGTACATATGTTCAACTAAATTACTTCCTTGTAGATTCAGGTACGAAGAAAGAATATACAATAGTTCACCACGTTCACACTATTTCTTTTTTCGAAACTACATGTGATCACCGAAAAAAAAGTATTCTTAATTTGAGAGGGAAATATTCTTAATCTGCCCACTTGAGAAATATTCTTAAATTTTAAGAATATCTCCCACTTAGATCTTGAAAGCAGTTGGTATTCTTAATGTAAGAATGTCCCCTTAGCCAATTAAGAATATATTCTTGAAATTAGAAAAGCTTCCCTCCCCAAAGGGCTTTCAGGTACATATGAGTCATACTTGAGTCCTGAACTTGAAGATGCCTCGAAATTACTCAAAGTAGTGGAAAATTTGGCCACAGTCAGTACCCGATTACCCGACGCGACGCTGCACTTAAAATCCAGCATCTGTGGTTATCGGACACTAGTGATAATAATAGAAGTTCAGTTTTTGTGTTGTGTTGTGTTTTTTGTGCTTCATTGTGCTTCCAGAAAATATGGATGAAGTGAGAGAGTGGCTCAAGACTCACAACTTAGAGGAGTTGGAGGAACGTTTTCAGAGTGAGAACAAAACGATTGATTTTTTCTTACGAGAGGTTCCATGTCAGAAAGATCAGAGTTATACCGTATATTAGCGATTTTTTTGAAAGTTAGGAAAATAGTAGTGCCAAATGGGTAAGATTTTGTGGAAAAATATTTTTGAGAAAAAAATCAAAATTTTGCGAGCTACAGGAACTATGTTTTGGAGTGACAGGTAAAATAAGGAAGCGATTTCAATTCAAAAACTTGTTATCAATTCTGACTTCAATTGAAGAAATAATTTTTTTCTCATTCTCGCATCTGTTGTATGTAATTTTACCCTTTTCCCCAAGCACACCTGTTATTATTATTCATATCAAGTCTTTTTTTCAATAATTAAAAATTCATTGAAATCGGTAATCAAAACTGAGAAAGACGCAGAATTTCACCGAATTTGACACTAATTATCTAGCTTACATATTTTTCAGGTGAATTATAAGTGAAAATAAAATTTTAATTAATTTTTTATGATAAATTTGCGATCTACTGTGTAATTCGTTAACGCTCCACTCATGGAAAGTGGCGTTCTTGGTTCAAATCCGGGCTGAGGCAGATTTTTTCTCGTTTCACCAGACAAATTATTTGACCAGTAGATCGCAAATTTAACAGCAACAAATTTAACATAAGTTGCAGAGGAATCTTTAAACTATAAAAAATCATGATGTACGCTTTATTTTATCCGGATTCCACACTGTTGTATTCACCGATCATTTGAATTGCTACGAGGTCATCCAAACAGATGAATTTTTGTTTGTTTCATATAGAGAACTTATATCCTTTTATCCTATTTTTCCTCGAGCAGGAGCTAACGGTGGGACTTTTATAACTTTTAGGCATGTTTTGTAAATCAGTATAAGTATAATAATAATTATGTATAATAACAATTGTGAACATAGTAATGTAATTATAAATATAATAATATTAATATCTGATGTATTAGATATTAAATATAAATAGAAGTAGATAAGTATATATTATATTTAAAAGTATTTTATTTTCATTGACAATTCTAGTTAAATTAGTCATGGTGTTAAAGCGATGTTGTTGGTCTGAGTAGTATAAGTTATTGAAATTAATACATGTAGATGGTGAAAGAAACTGACATACTTCAGACCAAAAGTAGATTTTGATGTTATAAAATCCTTTATTGCTGCCAACGTTTCGAAAACTTTGTCGTTTTCCTCTTCAGGACGTAAAGATTAAATTTCAAAGTTCTTCAAATTAATCCGTCAATTATTAAAAGAATCATCTTCCTCCTCACATCTCTTTTGGAGCTTCATTTTTTGTAGGAAATTTTGTTTAAATTTTAAAAAATTTTGATTTTGTTAACGTAAAATACTAAATTTATACTGTGAAAAACATTTTAATAATATGGACTGACTTAGTTTCAAGAGTCAAAGGACTCCCCAACTTTTTTGCTTCATTTTTACAATTCTATTATTATTCTATTATTAAATGTAAATATATTACGTTCAAATATTATATAATTAAGTGTATTTGATTTTAATAATCCCTACCATTTAGAATAAAATATCCTTAGAGTTAGAATTCAATATTCTTTAAGTCAATATAGATTATTAAAGTTAGAATATAGATTCTTAAAGTGAGAATACAGTATTCTCAATGTTAGAATAAAGATTCTTGAAGTTGGAATATAGATTCTTAAAGTTAGAATACAATATTCTTAAAGTTAGAATACAGTATTCTTGATTATAGAATATAATATTCTTAAAGTTAGAATACGACACTTGTCCATGATAGCAAGAGGGATCCCCTCTAATATCTAGAATATATACTTGGCACCTATTACATTAGCCGAAATCACGCCTTTTTGCCGATGAATGTCTCATTTTTTTTCTTAATCTTAAAGAATTATTGTAATATTTTATTACATATATAAGAAAATTAAGATATGGATTCGTAAATTAGGGTGTTTTTTTAGGAGCACAGTCCTGTAAACGTGGACGTATCTTTTTACAGATTAAATGTATGTACTCACTTCAATTCTAAAATAAACTTCCGTCATACGCTTGTATTAAAAAAGGTATTATTTCGTATTTATTAATTTTCACCCTTTCCCCCTTTATATAAACTTATGGATATTTAATCTCTGCCAATTTCTTAATTATTTAATTTAAAAAATAGCAAATCGTAAACAACGTCGTAAACGATATCGTAAACGACGTCGTATACTATCCCAAATTACGACATCGTATACGATGTCGTATACGACGTCGAATACGACGTCATATACGATGTCGCATACGAGGTCGTATACGGTGTTGTATACAATGTCGTATACGATGTCGTTATTTTCAATAGGGATATTGGAGCGCTCCAATATCCTTGAGGCTTCAATTAGAAGAAATTTTCATTCTTTTTATTCTTTTTGAACATTTTATTAATGACGATTTTGTTGTATAAAATATCACATTACTCTATGACTCAGATATGTGTATCGACTCTTGAAAAAGACCCGCAGTGTTTGTCGAAACGTTGAGGATTTCTAAAGAAATAAATGTTTTTTACATGTTATTTCGGATGCTTTTATTTTGACTTTATAATTGACCGTAAGACCGAACATATTTGCTGAAATCAGCTGAAATACTTCTTGTAGTAGGGGAAACCTCCCTACAGTGGATAGCTTCCTACAGTGGACATTTGAGCCGCTGGATAGTATAAGGGCATATAAAATTCACATGGCTGTTCCAGTTGACCTCCGTTGTCTTTAAAATCAATTTGGAAAATTGAATTTTTGAAATAAGTGATTTTGTGGGAAGTCTATAAGCCATATGTTTCAGAAATTTAATTTTCAAAATCGATTTTAGAGACAACAGGGGTCAACCGGAACGGCCATTTGAATTTTATATGCCCTTACACTATATCCAGCGGCTCATTTGTAAATAAAAGCGAAATGCCTAAAGTAAACCTAATTTGCGCATTTGGTATGATTTAAGTTGATAAAAATGTATCATAAGACAGAATTTCATGTTATACCTAATTATAATAAAAGAAAAAAGTATAAAAAACTATTTTTGACATAACCAAGAAACTTTGTCCTCCACTTTCGTAATTTTTTCCAAGTATCAAAATTTTTTCAGAATGATTTTGTTTATTAATATATGTTCCTTGGTCATTAAACCATAATATTTTTCACCCTAGAATCTTACGTTCTATGTAAGGAAATTATTATAAATATAATCCTTGAGGCTCTCATTTTCCTACTATGGATACCAGCGTCATCCCTTCAGTGGATTGTCAGTTGAAATTTTTAGATAATTTGCACTCATAGGTTGGTACTGAAATAGCAGAAGGCAGAATCAGCTGATACTTTGAGCATAGCTGCAGCGTAATGTAATTGAGAGTAATTTTCAATTTCCCGCAAGTAGAAATAACCTCACCATGCCCAATTTCTGTGTAGGTATTTTCTAGGTATATTTGACATGGCCAGATTGGTGGCGATCCTAACCTCACCGGACCTGTCCACTGTAAGGCGTGTTGTGAAATATGAGCGAAATAACTGACATTATATTTTTGCTAATTTTATGCAAAATCGAAAATACGTCACTTTTTTCTTTGTTCGGATAGTAGCGTCGGTATAAAATATAATTTAGGGGTACAAATAAAAACATCTTTCTATTCTGATTCGCGGTGTAGAATCGAATGTCCACTGTAGGGCGAACCAGCCAACACTGGACAAAATTTAACCACCTCAAAATGATATCAATATCTTTTTATTCGCTAACGAATTGATTTTTACTGATGTCTCATCACATGGGTGAATATATAAGCTTCATTTGTGTCAGAACAGCTGCTCTTTAATATATATCCTATTTTGTGTTTACTGAAATCTACCAATTTTTTCTATCCACTGTAGGGAGGTCTCCCCTATATAAAATTCAATGTTTGATTTGTGATAAATGTTATGTTGGAAAAACTGGTAGATAACTTTCTGCTTGAATAAAAGAACACCATGATAATTAAAAAAATTCTAAGAATCATTAAGTTATTTCCAAACACCGGGTTGTAACTGGACATTTAATTGATTGGGAAAATGTTACAGTTTTACACCATCAGCCTAACAAATTCAAAAGATTATTAGCAGAAATCTCCTTCAATAAAACAAACAGTAATAATTTTTTAAATATAATTTCTGGCCTTAATAATTGTAGTCCATTGTGTAACATAATTTGAGTTTCTTTAATTTGAAAAATGAAAATGGTTAATTTAACTAATTGAATATGACAGATTGTATCTATTAAAATGTTTGATTCAAAAATGATTATATATCTTAGTTACCTTTCAATCTATAACAATTGACAATTTAGAAATGTTAACTGTTAATCTTTTAATATTTCAAATTGTAGAACCTTATCGTTTTTTTTTTCAATGTAAAATTATAAAAAATAATTTATTATTGTATCTCAACTTGAAATCAGTTATTTATGAACAGTTTATTGCAACAAGATTTTTTAATTGATTGTCAATCATTTTTAATTATTATTTATTTTTTAGCTATAAAGCTTAGAACCCATGTTGTACAATTTGATCATACATCATTTTAATTTTTCCTGTTCATTTATGTATCAATTTCTCTTCTTTCTCGTTTAGTGAGTGAAAAATGGACCCAAACGAAAGTTTGGTCCGAAGTATGTCAGTTAATATCTTATTAACTTTTAATCTACAATTTATTACTCAGACAATCAACATCGCTTAACTAACATCTTTTTAATAAACGTAACAAATATTTATCAAGAACAAATAGACCTCTAAAATACGTTTTAAAACAAGTTTTTTTTTTTCTAATTGCCAATTCACCTCAGAATTATTATCCTCAACCCTATAATAATACTTATTCGGAAATCCCCAAAAAACACCAAGCTGCATTCTCAACCCCATAATAATAGTATGCAACCCATATAAACCTCCCCCAGTACTTGCAACTAAAGAAATACCAAGTTGCTCAAGGTGAAACCACCAAACAATTTTGAAAATAGAAATAATCCCAAGTCACGTTCTAAAAACTTCGAACTACATTCCTCATCCCATAATAATATTCTGCAACCCCCATTAACCTTGCCTAACACTTTTTACTAAACAAATACCAACTCACTCTGCATGATGCCGCCAAACAACTTTAAAATTCTAAATAATCATCCAATTCACGTTCATAAAATTCCAAGCTACAATCACAACCCATAATTATATTCTGCAACCCCCATAAACCTCCCTCAGTACTTTACGAACGTGACTTAGATGATTATTTATAATTTTTAAATTGTTTAGCGGCATCACCTGGAGTGAGTTGGTATTTATTTAGCTAAAAGTAATAAAGGCGTTTTTTGGGGGGTTTCAGAGTATTATTATGGGGTTGGAGATAGTAACTCGAAGGTGTCTTGTGTAGTTATTTTGAATTTAGAAAAAAAATTTTTTTTTAAATTAAAAAATTCTGTTCGTTTCTGCCTAAATCTGCTAAATCATGCATTTGTTTACATTATTTGTTGACAAAGTCGACAAATGATATCGGATACCACATTTTCATGATCACATTTTACCTCGTTGCTCTGAACGAGCGATTTCGATGCACAAATATACTTCAAAAAAACATAATCCATCATACTGGCTATTTGTTGCAAATATTTGTTTATAACAAATTACTTGATATGTCAACTTTTTTTTTCCTTCCACTATTTCCTTCGGCTTTTTGCAGCTCTATACAAAATTGAACAAACCAAAATTAAAAAATCAGCCTCTACAGATTTATTGAGAATTTAGTGGTAAATTCTTTGAAGAAAAAAAATTGAAAATCGATGAAGAATTGTGACCTACAGGTTATTTTGAACATCGTTTTTTCATTTAGCCCCACTGTGGCGCGCGCGCGCCACAAATGCTCACGCGTGCATACATGCTCCCACGAACACACATGCTCCCACGTACATACAATTTGTACCATCTGTTCTTCCCAAAATATGCCCCAGATCCAAAAATATTGGGGGACTTTTTTGCCCCCTGAAAGGAACCAGAGTTCTCGCGGGACAGCCTGTATAATCTGGTTTTCATATTCTTTAATTCGGCCCGGTGCGGGCAGAACGTATACGATCTCTGGGACCGCTCCGGATTGATTCTTGCTTGGCCTTTAACAAGGGGAAGGCCTCCTCTGTGAAATTACAATTTTGACGAGACAACTTTTAATCGATAGAGAATCGAAAATAAAGGAAAGTACTTCCAGCGTTTTTCCCATTGGGCCGTAGTTTTTTAATCTGAATTTTTAAAGTTTCGGGTCGGCTCACTATCTACTGTACAATTAACGGCACTGGCACTTGCATAACTTTCGTCTTCCATTTTCCGCTCTAATTTTGTCTGATCCTTCACGTTCAAAGACTAGAGGAGCACTGTTAACTTCGTTACAGCTTTGAAAAAAATAAGAAAGTGTGTCGCGCGAACTCGTGGTCGCTCGGACGGCGCGCGGGCGACTCGCCGACCCGAAACTTTGAAAATTCATTTTAAAAAACTACGGCCCAATGGGAAGAACGCCGGAAGTACTTTGCTTTATTTTTGATTCTCTATCGATTAAAAGTGGTCTCGTCAAAATTTGAATTTCACAGAGGAGGCCCTCCCCTTGTAAGCCGAACAGTAATCGTGACCACCTTCCAATTTATTACACTGTAGAAACTATGGTTCCATTTTATTTGAGTATCACTTTTTTAGCGTCCTGTTATAATACCAAATCGTCTGTTTTTGAAGCCTTCGTTCGTGCTATTTTACTTTGCTAACTTCAGATTGAAAAGTGGTACATACTAGCGAACTAAAATAATGCACAGGGCAATTGTTTTAATTTCTTGCAACTTCAAGCTTAAGAGAAACAGAAAACATTCGAAACAGAAAAAATTTGATTCTGACTTCGATCCTGTTTCGATCCAAAAAAGTTGTACTAAAACGCCGTTTAGTGGCATCAAAATAAAGTGGCATTAGAATAGAGCCACTCGAGACTATATTTTTGGAGGACTGTTTCAGTACCGGAAACTAGCCTCGAAATGATACTTTTTTTGCAGTGTAACGCACGAACAAGTATTTGTCATGAGAATTAGTGTAATGTATAATAGCGCAAAGGCGTAGAGTCGTTTGAAATTTGAAGAAAGTTTGAATCAACAATATTTTGTAGGGAGATGTTTGAGTTTGAACATTCAAATTTGGAAATATGTCCAATATGAAAGCTTTCAAACTTGGATATTTAAAATTAGGAACTGATGTATGTAGATATAGATAGATTACTCGAGATGTCGATGAATGCCGATGATAGGAATCTAGATTATAAACAGCCTTTATGAAGTGGTTGAAGCGGAATACAAAGTGATTAAAATAATCTATATGTATACCAATTGCATATGATGTAAGCCGCATCAAATTAGACCATATCTTTTCAATATCATCAGTTCTCTTCTAAAAGTCAGTAACAAACAATGAAAGCCTCTTCTCATTGTTGAGCTATACTTTTTCTGAATCTGGCATACCTTGTGCAGAATTCATTGATCATCGATGAGGTCGAAAGATCTTTGTGGGCAGTACACGACCCCCACGGCTCTCTGAAATATTGCAGGCGTTCCACTTTGATATTTTTGTCCCGGAGGCCTGAGGAGGTGGATGTGGAAGACTTGGCGAGGAGTACTACCCTCATCTATAGTTTTATTACACTCGCATCAAAAGGGGCGAGGCCTATGCACAATTGTTTATGCTCGTGCCCCGCCCTATCAGACGCATCGGACACACTCAAATATACCTACTATGGACCGCGATCCATATGGTATAGAGACTGCATACGTGGTACGCATACTGCGATTTCGCTTCTTTTTCTTCTTCCTCTTTTCGCTTCTCGCCCAATCCTCTTATTCATTGTGTTTTCTTTGTTTCATCTTCCGAAGCTAAGATTATTAATGATCTCATCGGAGCCAGGTACCGCGATGTGTCAAGGGCGAGGCAATAACGAAGGTAGCACCTCTTGCTCGTTCATCGATGCTTCCCTTTGCCTGTGCTTCAAAAAATGATCAGTTGAGTCAACTAACCAACGGATGTAAAATACCATTTGCATTGTTGTCTTAGGCAGACCTTCTGGAATACGAATATTATCTCTTGATCCATTGCTCCCTAGAGCTTATTCTTTTAAACCTTGTTAAGAATCCTTGTCGCATCTCTGTTGGGTTCCACTTTATACTGTAATACGTGAAACTTGTGTAATTTAATTTTTTTAATGTAAAATAACTTCTGGGCGCTCTTAGATGGAATATTATTGAATCGATATTTCTTAAATGGAGAGTGTGAGATTGCAATTTTAAACACAGGAGAAACGAAATGTAATCTTTACATGTGAAATTATTACCGTGTCAAATCTATTAAATCTTGTTTTGTTTCGATGCGGAAAAATTCAACTTTATCTACTTGAAAATTACCCGCGAGAAAAATTCACTTCTGTTCTTACTGCGAATGTTTTTTATATATAAAAAACAGTTTCACAATTTGAACTATTATTTTTAATGGTCTTGCATGGTCTAAAGTATATAATATTTCATTATTCAATTCATTTATATAATAATATAATATATATATATATATATATATATATATTATATTATATAATAATTATAATTCATTATTCAATATTTCATTATAACAATCATTGAGTCATCTGGTTAATGATGAAGAAGACCGACCACATCTGATATTAGTAAATGAAAGTAGTGAAAAATAAACTAAAAGTAGAAATTCAATCGAATTCGTTTGAAAAGTTTATAAATGTCCAGAGCAGGATCTGATTTCACAAATTTTGATTGATTTTTGTGTATCTGAAATCCTCTGCACCTTGGTGTATTATTTTGGTAATTTTTCGAGTATAAAGCATTTGAAGAATTGATCGTCCTTCCGAAATTAAAGAGATTACAATTGATGGAGTTGAGAAGAAAGTATAAGAAAGCTTAATATGTAGGGCTGATGGAACCAATTTTCCCAGATGACGTGTTTTGTAATTATTAGGGGGAGCGATGTGAGAATGAATAGACTAGGAGATTCCAAAATGTAAGGTATGGAGTGCTCCTTAGCTCCACAAATTCTCCGCTACATATGAAAGTGTGTTATGAATTATATGCTTGCAATTGTGAATTTAGTCATCAACATAGTTGTCAACTTTGCCGTACGAAACAAGAGAGAGCATGCTTCCTCAAAACCAAGTCTCACATAAAAGAGCAGGCTAAAGTTTGTACCCTAGAAATGATTAATTGACGATGACTCCTGGGAATTTTTTGGGCATATGAAAAAAAATCGTGGGGCCGCCTTTCATAATTACTTGATATGTGTTGTTTTTTTATTAATTTTTGTTGTTTTTTCGAAAGTAACAAGTAATAAGTAAAGTTACTCTGCCTAAAACCTTTAATTTTCAGTCCGAAAAGTGCTCCTACGTGTTTAATAACAATTGATTTTGAGCTCCCTTTTAGATTTTGAAGAATATTTGGAAAACGTTTTTTTTTAGGGTTTCGTAAACACGGGCAAACCCCTTATAGTTTCGGTTTGGTGTCCGTCCGTCCATCTGTCGTACGACCTAATATGAACAGATGGCCAAAAACTGATATAAGGCCCAAAATTGATATAGGGCCCAAAATTGTCATCAGGTCCAAAATTGACAAAGGGTCCAAAATTAACATAGGGCCCAAAACCGACATATAGCCCAAAATTGAGATAAGGTCTCAAATTGACTTAAGACCCAAAATTAGCATAGGACCCCAACATAGACATATGGCAATTTTTTTTCATAAATTTAAATGAAATTTTTCATTTTTTTAACAGAATATTTCAACAGGAATTTGTTATTTAACAAGAAAGTTACAACTTTTTGTTGCTAAACTTTTCGGTGATATCATATCTTCTAAGATTTTCAAATTAATTAAAAAAGGTCATAAATTAAAGTAATAACAAACTAAAACTAATTTTCAGTAGGTTAGAGTAACAACAAAAATGGTTAATATTGTTATAAGCAAATTAATTGACAAAATTCATTTCTTGTGATTCGCAATGATTAGCTAATTTCAACCCATAGTGACCAAAAAATGTTAATTGTTCAAACAATTTTTATGAACAAATGCACATTTCAACCATTTCCTTATGAATAGGATTAATTTTTTTGCGAAATCAACTTGAAATGTCCTGCCAAAGATACCTTGCTGTCATATTTTTCATTGTGATCAAGGTGTGTTAATAGTTTAAACAATTTTGAAAAAGAAATTCACATTTTCACGGAGAATAGCATTATTAAACTTTCTTCACGCCATACATACATACATACATATATATATATATATATATATATATATATATATAAATAAAAAAAGAGTTGAACAACCATCGCAGGGTCTTACTATCACGATGGTCAGGAAGGACGAATAGGTATCACAAAAATGGCAATAAAATCGGTTTACGGGATGATATTCGGGCACGATTATACATCAAAAATACATTCGAATTGAAATCCTAACTGATCCTGTTTTCGAGATATCGTCATATTACGTATTTTAGATATTTTATCAATGGAACGTAATGAGTTGTACCTTAAGTATGCATTTACATGCTTATATAATAATTATTTTTATACTAGGTATGTGTAGAATAGATGAATATATGTATGTTTGACACCTTTGTATATATATATAGGAAGAGATAGAGATTCCTACATTTTGTTAATTAACAATAATATAATTTTATATTTATTTATGCCAACGGAAATACCACGCTGAAAACACCAGTTCCCATAAGATCACTGAAGTTAAGCAGCGTTGGGCGCGGTTAGTACTTGGATGGGTGACCGTTCGGGGAATACTGCGTGGTGTTGGCCCGTCGTGGGTGTGGTGGACCCACACTGGTAGTATTTATCCACACAGAAACACTACCCGAATCGGGTAGTGAGGCAATGAACTTTCGAGTTCGAAATGCTAATCAATTTTTTTTTATTTTTATATTTATTTATGAATGTAGAAATTTTAATTTGATTCGATTTATTGAGTTTGCGCCTTGGAGTAGAACTCTTCCTGGCTGTGTGATTTACTTGTTTGAACAAGAGAGCGCAAATCAGATAGATGGAAAGCTACAGGAAACCCGTGAAACGTTAAACACAAAAACACGCACATAAATACACACACACACACACACACACACATATATATATATATATATATATATATATATATATGCAAAGGTGTTAAACATACATATATATCTATTCTGCACATACCTAGTATAAAAATAATGATTATATATGCATTTAAATGCATACTTGAGGTACAGCTCATTACGTTTCATTGATGAAATAGCTGAAATACGTAATTTGACGATATCTTGAAAACAGGATCAGCTAGGATTTCAATTCGAACGGATTTTTGATGTATATTCGTGCCCGAATATCATCCCGCAAACCGATTTTATTGCCATTTTTGTGATACCTATTCATCCTTCCTGACCACCGTGACTAAGAGCAACCGCCATCTAGAAAATGTCAATATATATATATATAAGGTTTGGTTTCGGTTTCGATTCCCTTGGAATAGAACCGAAGGGCTCATGACAAAGCCACCGAACGCGTCCTCGGGTTGCGGATAGAGGGTCCCCGTAACACGGGTTTCTGCTGAATATGGTTACAATAATTAATAAGCAGTCGCGGACAATTGTCCAGGGATGGTGCCGAAGGAATAACCCCTACGCGAAGGTGTGAGAACCGTGCCGGAAGCTGCATGGCACCTGGGTGAGGTGTCTTTAACGGTGACTCTGGGGTACCGGACAACGTCTCAGAGTATCAGCCTCATACTTGCACGTGGGGCTCTACAAGGATTGACGAACACTTTCCCTAGCTTCTGGTGGGAACAACAATGAAACCAACAAACCACCAAAATGTTGTAGATGCGGTTCAAAACGATTGAACGCGCAGAGCACCCGACAATGGGTCGGCAAACAATGCCGATCATCCTAGAGTTCGGGGTGCTGAGAATAATTTAGATGGAAACGCGACGACGAACCGGCGCAACACCCACATTCAGTAGACGGATCAACTTAAGAATGACGTGCTAGACTGCTACGATGCCAGTATTTTCCCTGTTCGCGGAGGCTTTATGGAGCGTATGCATAATCTGTGGTGTCAGAAACACCCAGAGCTTCAATACGTTTCGCATCAGTCTTTGCGTAATCAAGCCGACTACCTCCAGAAAAATGGATATGTAAGCGGAGCGCTTCCTCAACCGCTGCTTGAACAAGCTGCAGACGAAGATGAAACGACATTAAGACCAACCGCAGAAAGCAGGCATCTTCTGGAAGATGATCGCAATTTCAGTACAAGGAGGAACATCAACATGCAAGTTCCTCTTAAGCCCCAAGATCTGGCTGAAATGGATGCCTCCCTTCGTGGAGATATCTCGCAAGAGTCCGACCTCTGGACCATCAATTGCTCAGTTTATGGTGCTGCGAGAGCTTTGGCTGATTCAAATCAAAGGCTGAAACCGACGATGGATCAGAAGACCAGAAGACGCTTGCATCAACTGAACAAGAAAATTGGATGGGCAAGACAGAATGCGTCCCGTGTTCAATGTGTGATTGACTACATAACATCTGGTAGACCGTTCACGGAAAGGGTTCGAAAGTTCGCCCAAGAACTAAGGATCCTGAATCACACACTGAACAAGTCAAAGCTGCTGAGAATCAAGCAGCATATTGTTGACAAAATAAGGCTGTTATCTGACGCAAGGAGGAGGATACAGAAGAGGGAGAGATGGAAGAGGGAGAATCAACAGTTTCTTGCTGACCAATCACGCCTCTTCAGTGATCCCCCTGTTTTTGTGAAAAATCCACCCAAGCCCAAGGAGGCAGAGACTTTTTGGAGAGAGGTGTACAAGATCCTGAAAACACTAGAGTTGAAAGAAGATACTGACAATATCATCCGCTTCAAGGAGTTTTGCGACAGCCTCATAAAATCTGAGGAGGAGTGCCCATCAGTCACCGCCGAAGAGATGAAGAAAGCACTTAGAGGCACGAAGAACTTTTCCGGTGCTGGACCAGATTGTATCAAGAACTTTTGGAGGAAGAAGTTCACTTCTATACACCAACATTTGGCCCGCATATTCACCTCATATCTATAGTCGGAGACGCTCATTCCGCAGTGGCTGGTGTTAGGACGCACTATACTCCTACCGAAAAAAGGCAACTTGTCCAGACCAGAAAATTACAGGCCAATAACTTGTTTAAGCACACTGTATTAGATCTTTAAAGCTGTCCTAAACAACAGGATCGTTTGACGAATTGAGCCTGTATAGCGAGAGATGTACGAACAACGAGGCTAGAAAAAAGGTGTAGCAGGCGGTCGAAAGAATCTTCTAATTGACAGGTGTGTCTGTAAAGACGCTGCCGCCCATCAGCGCGTCCTGTGAATGGCCTGGATTGACTACCGGAAAGCTTTCGATTCAACCTCTCATAGACTTATCATCCGTCTGTTGGAAAGCTTGAAGGTACATCCACACATATTGAGATGCATAGAGAGATTGATGCCTCTTTGGAAAACTAGATTTACCATCTCATCTAGGAATCATCGTCTGACGGCGAACAAGGTCACCTTCCAGAGGGGCGTCTTTCAAGGGGATAGTATGAGCCCTTAGCTTTTTCGCATCACACTTCTGCCTCTATCTCTCGCACTACGAAATTCTCCTGGATACCTCTGTGGCGACACTAATCAGCGTGAGCATAAGGTCACTCATTTATTTGATATGGATTTGAAGAAAGGAAAGATTACTGGCGTTCCCAAGGACCCTGAGCTTGTGGATATAAGTGTTATTAGACATCTTAATACTGGAGAGACCTATACATACCTGGGCGTGCCTCAGAACCGCATTCAAGACGTAACATCAGTGAAGGAGTCTCTCCGAAGCAGATACAAGCATCTTCTTCGAGAGATTTGGTCTTCCAATCTGTCAGCGTTAAACAAGGTATCTGCGACTAACATGTTCGCCGTCCCGGTTCTACTCTACTCGTTTGGGGTGGTTCAATGGACGAAGAACGAGCTTGAGGCCCTTGATGTCACCACGCGTAAGATCATGCATATGCATAAAAGCTTGCATATAAATTCATCAGTTCCGCGATTATACATTTCACGCCTTCAAGGTGGACGCGGACTTCTGAATCTCCAGTGTCTTCATAACCGAATTGTTTTAAGTACAGCTTACATCGTTGCTGATGGCAGAGATCGGCTCCTAAAAATGGTCAGGAATCACGAGATGATTGGTGAAGGAGCGTTCCTTTACAAAGCCGTGGAGCAAGCGGCCGAGACCCTTGGCCTGAATTTCAACATCAGAAGTAAGGAAAGTGCATTACTCCATCTAGATCCTTAACGTCTAAAAGCCGAAGTAAAAAAAGCAGACGTTAGAAAATTTCACCAAGAGCTACTCGACAAGCATGTGCGCGGAAACTTCCACAGAAATGTAGAAAAACAGTCCTTGTCAAAGGAGCAAACTTTTGCTTTCCTCAAATCATCAGGGCTCAATTCCGGTACAGAGGGCTTTATTTTCGCATGCCAGGACGGTGTAATCTCCACCTTAGCATACCGCGTCCGCATATTATGTCAAGAAGTTCCCAGTGATAGGTTCAGAGCGTGTCATGCACACACTGAGTATCTAGAACATATACTATCGGGGTGTCCGATCCACGCAGGAACAACGTATATCTATAGACATAATGCGGCCCTAAGAGTACTTCATTACCACCTTTGTCGCTCTAACGGTGTTGGTCGCGACCCTGTCCTGCCGAACGCTCCAAGGGATATAGAGTCAATTGTCCAAAACGAGAAGTGCCAGATTTTCTGGAGCTACGATTTTCGGGCAGCAGTCTCCGTTGCGCACTCGAGGCCTGACATTGTTCTCCAAGACTTCGAGAAACGAACGATATTCGTGATCGAATTCTCGGCTCCATCTGAATACAACATCACTGCAAAGGAGAAAGAAAAAGAGGAGAGGTATCAAGACCTTAAAAAAGAGCTGCAACGACTGTACCCAAAATATTCGGTACAGGTAATTGTCCTTGTGATAAGTGCTCCCGGAGGTGCTAAATTATCACTGGTTCGTAACCTTAAAGCCATACCCGCCTGCCAAAAATATGCCAAGGCTCTTGCGAGATGGATGCAGAAAGCTGTCATCCTTGGGTCGCTCCGTGTCCTCAAGACACACGAGGCACAGTGGGGCCAAATCAAAAAAAGCTGGACAAAAGTCCAAAAAATTAACATTTTTAATGGGGATTTTCGATCTAGGATCAGCTACAGTATACCCTAGGGAAATATAATTTACTCATATTAGACCCACAACTTGATTACAGCAGTGTAAATATTAGTTGAAACGTAGCGTGCGTACGCGCAGTTAGTGTCACGGTACAAAGGAGCCAAAGTAGACGTGAGTTTTTGACTGAGCCAGGACTTTTTTAAATGATATTCCCATTCAGATAAAATGGAATCAACTTCTATGAGTAAGTAAAATATTATGAACATTTTCAAATTTCCATTGTATCAGGCAAAAAATTATGGGAAGGAGAGTAAGAGCATGTGATTTCCAACGAGAGCAATAAACAAATTGGTCTTTTCAAAGTGGAAAAGTAAAATGTTAAGCATTGTTAAGTGTTAAAAACGATTAGAGGTTGTAGATTAACGTATTGCAAATGAAATATCGAAATTTCAGCTGCACATATTTGCACGAATAATTTAGATCGAATTTTTTGTTGAAAAAAATATGCTTTGCGTGAATAACGCACGTTGTTATAGTATGCTAGTATATACAAATAATTTGATTCTCTTGTTCATGTACATTCGTTGAGTGCTTACAACTTTGGAAATCCTAACCTCACTTCACAAGTGACGACAGCCAGAAAAGAATTTATGAAAATTTGTCGAATGCTATATGATGAATATCGCCGAAAATGTTTGAAAACTGTATTTTGTCGTGCTTACAAGGTCTCATTGACAGGTGGTTTAGTGCTCGGCCTGATGCTGCCCTCTTTGATCAGTGTTGCATCATGATCCTCATTTTAGAGCATACAAGTCGGCCAAAAATGTATATATCATATCCTATTTTTCCCAGTACCTCGAGAGGGTTGCTAATGGTATTCAATTGAAACAGTTTTTTATGAAGAAAACACATTCAATATTTGTTCGCATTAGAAAATATGACTGGATGATATCAATATTGTTATTATTAATATTGAAATTGTCTGTTACATTCCGATCCGCCAAATATAAATGGCTCGACAAGAAAAGAAATATTTGAAATATTAAAAAATAATTTAAAAGCAACTGCTGCAGAAATTTATGATGCAATCGAAAGATTCTTGGGCAGAATCCTCACACATTTTAAGAATCGGGTCCACCATATTGGATCCCCAATCCTGAATTTTGCTATTCTGCGTTCAGATTCTTGATCAGTGACGCCGAAAACACTCATATACTAATCTTGAGCAGAATTCATGTACATTGAAAAAAAATAGAGTGCACCATATTGGATTTGCTATTTTCAACTTTGCAATTCTATGTTCAAATTCGTAATCACCGACCCCGAAAACACGTATATACTGATCTTGAACAAAATCCATGTACATTTTAAAAATCCAGCCCGCCATATTGGATCCGCCATTTTGAATTTTGCCATACTGGGTTCAGATTCGTGATCCGCGACCCAGAAAACACTTATATACTGATCTTGAGCAGAATCCATGTTCATTTTGAAAATCTAGCCCGCCATATTGGATCCGGCATTTTGAATGTTGCCATTCTGGGCTCAGATTCGTGATCACCGACCCAGAAAACCTGAGAGTCATAAATGTCAAGATGATTACTAGACTTTTTGGACTTTCGTCCGGGTTTTTTTTTGGTTTGGCCCCACTGTGCGAGGGTACAGTCGCTGCAGCTCTCTTTTAAGATCTTCATACCTCTCCTCCTTTTCCTTCTCCTTTGCAGTGATGTTGTATTCAGCCGGAGCCGAGAATTCGATCACGAATATAGTTCGTTTCTCGAAGTCTTGCAGAACAATGTCAGGCCTCGAGTGCGCAACGGAGACTGCTGCCCGAAAATCGTAGTTCCAGAAAATCTGGCACTTCTTGTTTCGGACAATTGACTTTATATCCCTTGGAGCGTTTGACAGGGCAGGGTCGCGACCAACACCGTAAGAGTGACAAAGGTGGTAATAAAGTACTCTTAGGGCCGCATTATGTCTATAGATATACGTTGTTCCTGCGTGGGTCGGACACTCCGACAGTATGTGTTCTAGATACTTAGCGTGTGCATGACACGCTCTGCACCTATCACTGGGAACTTCTTGACATAAAATGCGGGCACGGTATGCTAAGGTAGAGATTACACCGTCCTGGCATGCGAAAATAAAGCCCTCTGTACCTGAATTGAGCCCTGATGATTTGAGGAAAGAAAAAGTTTGCTCCTTCGACAAGGACTGGTTTTCTACATTTTTGTGAAAGTTTCCGTGCATTTGCTTCTCGAGTAGCCCTTGGTGGAATTTTCCAACCTCTGCTTTCTTTACTTCGGCTTTTAGAAGTGAAGCATCTAGATAGAGTAATGCACTTTCCTCACTTCTGATGTTGAAATTCTGGCCAACGGTCTCGGCAGCTTGCTCCGCAGCTTTGTAAAGGAACGCTCCTTCGCCAATCATCTCGTGGTTTCTGACCATCTTTAGGAGAGGATTTCTGCCATTCGCAACCATGTAAGCTGTACTTAAAACAATTCGGTTATGAAGACACTGGACATTCAGAAGTCCGCGTCCGCCTTGACGGCGTGAAATGTATAATCGCGGAACTGACGAATTGATATGCAAGCTTTTGTGCATATACATGATCTTACGCGTGGTAACAACAAGGGCCTTAAGCTCGTTCTTCGTCCATTGAACCACCCCAAACGAGTAGAGTAGAACCGGGACGGCAAGCATGTTAGTCGCAGATACCTTGTTAAATGCCGACAGATTGGAAGACCAAATCTGTCGGAGAAGATGCTTGTATCTGCTTCGGAGAAACTCCTTCACTGATGTTACGTCCTGAATGCGGCTTTAAGGCACGCCCAGGTATGTATAGGTCTCTCCAGTGTTAAGATATCTAATAACACCTATATCGACAGGCTCAGGGTCCTTGGGAACGCCAGTAATCATTCCTTTCTTCAAATGAATTTTGGCACACTTATCCAAACCAAAGTCCATCCCAATCTCTCCTGTGTAGTTCTTGAAGATATTTATAGCAGTTTGAAGTTTGCTTTTACCAGCGGCATAGATCTTCAGGTCATCCATATCAAATAAATGAGTGACCTTATGCTCACGCTGATTAGTGTCGCCACAGAGGTATCCAGGAGAATTTCGTAGTGCGAGAGATAGAGGCAGAAGTGTGATGCAAAAAAGCAAAGGGCTCATACTATCCCCTTGAAAGATGCCCCTCTGGAAGGTGACATTGTTCGTCGTCAGACGATAATTCCTAGATGAGATGGTAAATCTAGTTTTCCAAAGAGGCATCAATCTCTCTATGCATCTCACTATGTGTGTATGTACCTTCAAGCGTTCCAACAGACAGATGATAAGTCTATGAGAGGTTGAATCAAAAGCTTTCCGGTAGTCAATCCAGGCCATTAACAGGACGCGCTGATGGACTGTAGAGTCTTTACAGACACACCTGTCAATCAGCAAGTTCTCTCGACAGCCTGCTACAACTTTTTTTGAGCCACGTTGTTCGTACATCTCTAGCCATACAGGCTCAATTCGTCGAACAATCCTGTTGTTTAGGACAGCTGTAAAGATCTTATACAGTGTGTTCAAACAAGTTATTGGCCTGTAATTCTCTGGTTTGGACAAGTTGCCTTTTTTCGGTAGGAGTACAATGCATCCTAACACCAGCCACTGCGGAATGGGCATCTCCGACTTTAAATATGAGGAGAATATGCGGGCCAAATGTTGACGTATAGAAGTAAACTTCTTCCACCAAAAGTTCTTGATACAATCTGCTCCAGCACCGGAAAAGTTCTTCGTTCCTCTAAGTGCTTTTTTCACCTCTTCAGCAGTGACTGATGGGCACTCCTCCTCAGATTTTATGAGGCTGTCGCAAAACTCTTTGAAGCGGATGATATTGTCAGTTTCTTCTTTCAACTCTAGTATTTTCGTGATCTTGTACACCTCTCTCCAAAAAGTCACTACCTCCTTGGGCTTAGGTGGATTTTTTACAAAAACTGGGGGATCACTGAAGAGGCGAGATGGGTCAGCGAGAAACTGTTGATTCTCCCCGATCCATCTCTCCCTCTTCTGTATCCTCCTCTTTGCGTCAGATTGCAGCCGTATTTTGTCAACAATATGCTGTTTTATTGTCAGCAGCTTTGACTTGTTTAGTGTGTGATTCAGGGTCCTTAGTTTGTGGGCGAACTTTCGAACCCTTTCCGTGTACGGTCTACCAAATATTATGTAGTCAATCACACATTGAACACAGGACGCATTCTGTCTTGCGCATCCAATTTTCTTGTTCAGTTGATGCAAGCGTCTTTTTGTCTTTTGATCCATCGTCGGCTTCAGCCTTCGATTTGAATCAGCCAAAGCTCTCGGAGCACCATAAACTGAGCAATTCATGGTCCAGTGTTCGGACTCTTGCGAGATATCTTCACGAAGGGAGGCATCCATTTCAGTTAGATCTTGGGGCTTAAGCGGAACTTGCATGTTGATGTTCCTTCTTGTACTGAAATTGCGATCATCTTCCAGAAGGTACCTGCTTTCTGCGGTTGGTCTTAATGTCGTTTCATCCTCGTCTGCAGCTTGTTCAAGCAGCGGTTGAGGAAGCGCTCCGCGTACATATCCATTTTTCCGGAGGTAGTCGGCTTGATTTCGCAAAGACTGATGCGAAACGTGCTGAAGCTCTGGGTGTTTCAGGCACCACAGAGTATGCATACGCTCCATAAAGTGTCCGCAAACAGGGATAATGCTGGCATCGTAGCATTCTAGCACGTCATTCTTAAGTTGATCCGTCCACTGAATGCGGGCGTTTCGCCGGTTCGTCGTCGTGTTTCCATCTAAATTATTTTCAGCACCCCGAACTCCAGGATGATCGGCATTGTTTGCCGATCCATTGTCGGTTGCTCTGCGCGTGCGATCGTTTTGAACCGCATCTACAACATTTTGGTAGTTTGGCGGTTTCATTGTTGTTCCCACGGGCAGCTAGGGAAAGGGTTCGTCCATCCTTGTAGAGCCCCGCGTGCAAGGATATGGCTGATAGACTGAGAGGTCGCCGGTATCTCAGAGTCACCGTTAAAGACACCTCACCCAGGTGCCATGCAGCTTGCGGCACGGTTCTTACACCTTCGCTTAGGGGTTATTCCTTCGGGACGATCCCTGGACAATTGTCCGCGACTGCTTATTAATTATTGTAACCGTATTCAGCAGAAACCCTTGGTACGGGGACCCTCTATTCGCAACCCGAGGACGCGTTCGGTGGCGTTGTCATAAGCCCTTCGGTTTTATTCCAAAGGAATCGAAACCGAAATATATATATATATATATATATACTATAATATATAAAACTATATATATATATATATATATACTATAATATATATTACTATATATATATATATATATATATATATATATATAAAGAAATATATATATATATATATATGTGTGTACGTATATAACATCTTTTTTCACTGCATATATTGACATGTTAATAAGTTTATCGTTATGATTCATTAAAAAAGGCATTATTTTTTAAGTGAATGAAAATTGTACATGAATTCTAAAAAATAGAAATTCTAAATTTATTTAAATTTTATCATATGTAAGGTTTGTACCGCTCTCGTCTTGAAACTGAATAATTTTGATTTGAATTACTCAAAAGTTCACAATGTTCTTGCAGAGTAGAAACTTTAATGGTTGAATAACTTAACGTTAATAACTTAGTTAGTTTTTCAATTTTTTTTTTTTAAGAAGGTCATGATAAAGTACTGATATGGGGGAAGGTCTGCGAAAAATTTTGTGAACCTGATTTATCTATGGTAAGAAAATATATTCATTTTTTTCACTAATATATTGTTTACAACATAAAATTCATTGAAGAATAACGCTTTATACCTTTCACAGTTTTTGATATTTCAAAATTTTGTGACTAGATCATAAGTCATAAGATTATAATAAGTAAGTATTCATAATAAATATAAATAATTCATAAGATAAATTCACTTTCCGCTTATAAACTTTTGCGTTCTGATGTTGAACATTAGGAGTACAAAATACATGAATTTTCTAACAAGAATTTTAACTTTTAATGGAATTTTCAATCTAATAGTTGCATTTTTAACCTGATAGTTGATTTTTCAACCATACAGGTTAATTTTATACCAAGAAAAGACAAATTTTCAACAAAATAGACGAATTTTCAAATAAAAAGAAATGTTTAACAAAAAATAGAATAATTTAATTTTCAAGTAGAGAATTAAGTTTTCAGCCAAATAAAATAAGTTTTCAATGAAGTAGTCAAATTTGATGAAAAATCTTGACGAAAAATCTAGTTAAATATTTAGTTTAAAAAATTTATTTTTATTAAAAAACCCAATTTTCAGCAAAAAAAAAATGAATTTTCAACCAAAAAGGTTCATTCTTTTACCAAAAAAGAACAATTATCAACAAAATACATGAATTTCAAACTGAATATTTTAATTTTTAATTGAATTTACAACCTAATAGTTGAAGTTTTACCAAGAAGGTGAAGCAGTCACCAAGAAGATTAATATTCAAATTTTTAACTAAAGAAGATTGATTTTCAACCAATCAAGCATGAAATAATTAAATATTCAATTAAAAGAATTGATTTCCAATTGAAACAAGCTAATTTCCAAGCCAAAAAAATTAATTTTCGAACAAAAAGATTAATTTTCTACCGAAAATGATGACTTTTCCAAAAAATACATGAATTTTCAACCAAAAATGTTAATTAGTCACCAGCAAGATTAAGTTTCCACCACAAAAGACAAAGTTTCAACAAAATACAGAAATGATCAGTCAAATAGTTGAATTTTCAACTTAAGATTACAAATGTTTGACTAAACATGGAATAGTTGAATTTTCAACTGAACAGATAATTAGTAAAACATGTTAACCAAAGAGTTAAATTTTGAACAAAAAAAAGAAGCTCTTTCAACTAAAATGATGAATCAACCAAAAAAATGAATTTTGAACCAAATAACCTTATTTAGTCTCTGTTCACAATTGGCAAAACTCTTCAAAGTTCATCAAATATTTATTCTAGAATATAAATCCTGAGACCAAAGTCAAATTTACAATATGATTCGTGATGAGAGTTAATTATTCATTTCTAAAATTACTAAATTTATGTCATTTTTATCTCAATTTTCCTCCACTGTGCATTGCATTGAATAGAGTACACTGCGTTCTAGGGCAACATGCAAACATTAAATAGTATTTACTTATATGTACTTAAAAAAGTATTATTCAGCAAAGAATTGTAAGTTAGGATTGAATACAATAAACTTGTACGCCAACCCCGCCAACCTGCGAAAACAAAATAATATTAACTTGTATATGTACTTGAATGAATTTTATTCAGCAAGGAATTGAATAGCATAAATAAACTAGGAAGATTTTACGTACCTTTCTCACAAAACTGAATAATATTAATTAAAAACTTCAGAGATACACGCGAAGTCGCGGCACACTGGTAAATAAGCAAAGGCGTTGCAACGCGCACACTCGCTGCGCACACAAACTGTAGAGGGCCGTGCTATAGTGAGCTCACCGTCATCCCATAGCGACGAAGGAAGGGTCGCACGCTGAATGCCCTGACTACACTATGACTGCTCTCTTGATTGCTCGCTTGATTGCTCGTGATTACTCGCAGCTCGCGTTGACTCTTACTGACTCGCTTACGATTTCGGAATATTTTAAGACATTTCTGCTGATTGACTCAATTTTCATTCATTTCAAAATATTGGATCTTTTTCAAAAGATCCACTCAGATTCCGCTGATTTCAGATGATTTCACGAAGTGTTATTCTTGGTCCATTTGATTTCATACCGATTTTAAACGATAAAACTCCTTGATTCGAGAGTGAATGACCCCTCGCTCTGAAAATGGCCGTTTCTTAGGAACATTAGGTAGGTGTCCCCCTCCGATTTTCTTCGGTCTCACATATGTTGTAGTACTGGTAAAAGTAAGCGACAAGTATTTTTTCTTAGCTGCTAAAAATGGTTTTTAGGGGGTAAAAACCACCCCCGAAAAGTGTGGTACCGAATACCCATTTAATTGTTTCACGTATAGCAGCGGGATCTTTCACAATGAAACCAACTGGAGAAATTTCCTCTCAATGAAAGATGAAAAAT
The DNA here is from genome assembly GCA_932178445.1 of Andricus quercusramuli. Taxonomy (NCBI): domain Eukaryota; kingdom Metazoa; phylum Arthropoda; class Insecta; order Hymenoptera; family Cynipidae; genus Andricus; species Andricus quercusramuli. Next base: position 24,339 of record CAKNXH010055639.1, read on the forward strand.
GTGATATTCTCAAATTTGTCGATAATTTTGTAGGGTGGTGAACTACCCCAACATTATTTTTGATTACAGAAAAATTGCCCAGAAGGCATTATTTCAACCAAAAAAATCTGGGAAAAATATATGTTGCACGCGATAATAAAATAAAGATTACGTATTTTTGCATTTTCACGATAAATCAATTTAGGAGGGGTAACTACCCTTAGGTGCATTTCATTATAT
>CAKNXH010055639.1:24567-41929 GCA_932178445.1 Andricus quercusramuli
AAATCAATTTAGGAGGGGTAACTACCCTTAGGTGCATTTCATTATATTTCTGCTAAATAAAGGAAGTTTCGCGTACAAAACCGAGCAAAAAAATTTCTTCACACAGAGGGTTGAAAAATGTACATTTCTCAATTTAGTCAAAGTTTTACATGGGGGTAAACTACCCCAAAGGAATGTACGAGTATACTATAAAATTACCAAATGGGTGTAAATTCAAGCTGAAAAATCTGGGAAAAAGATATGTTGCACGCGATAATATAATAAAGCTTACGTATTTTTGCATTTTGACGAGAAATAAATTTATAAGGGATAACTACCCTTAAGTGCATTTTATTATATTTCTGCTAAATAAAGGAAGTTTCGGGTACAAAACCGAGCAAAAAAATTTCTTTACACAGAAGGTTGAAACATGTAAATTTCTCAATTTAGTCAAAATTTTATATGGGGGTGAACTACCCCAAAGGAATTCACGAGTATAGAATAAAATTACCAAATGGCTGTGAATTGAAGCTGAAAATCTGGCAAAAATATATGTTGCATGTGATAACAAAATAAAATTGAGCAGACTAACAATCATCATTAGACTTGTTTATTCATTGTACGTGGTACAGTAGTGATGCTCTTCGAAGAAATGTTTTAAACACAAAGATTTTTTGCACCACGAACATCTAACAACGGCTACATTTTCACATCCTTCAATTTCACATAATGTGTTAGAAAATTTTTTGAAGGAAAAGTCTACCGGATTCTCAAATTCTCCTGGTTTTTCTGCAACGTAACCACTTTTAAACCAGGAGTACTTAAAAAGACTGTGATACCTTGGTGAAGATAATTGATTATGTACTAAAGACTGTAACTTTATAATATTATTTCGTATGTGCAGATTTAAATCAAAGTCTAACAGTATAACTGAATCTGAAAAATGTCTCACATAATTTTTCCATATGCGAAATCCGTAGACGTCAAGGGGCTGAACTTTTCCAGTAGTGCCTTTTGGTATAATCATAGGAATTATATTCTTTCCAGCAGGTGCTGCTTGTCGTACCACTTCTGGGCAATGTCCAGTCCAAGAGTCTATGAGCAAGACGCTTGTCAGCCCTACATTCGGGAAAAAAACATTTTCTAACCAGCTCTGAAAATTTTCTGTAAGCAAAATAATTTGTCAAATTTAATGACGCTGATAACTTTACTGTATGACTAAAAATTATTAGAAATACGCAAGTTTACCAGACGTAAGTTTTCCAGATTTGCATGCAGCTACAAAGACATTCATAAGCTGAGAAATGGTTTCTTGCACAATGGGTCCAAATTTTCCACTTGGCTCTTTTAACACAAGATAAACTGGAGACAGAAGCTTTCCATCCGCAGAAATCGTGGGTTGAATAGTGTAGCTGTGAGTTATAGAAGAAACAGATTGGACAACACATTCGACTTGTCGTGTACCTCCAATTGCCAATCTTCTCCCAGAATGCATTTCTAACTGGAATCCACTTTGATCCCAGTTATAAACATTCTCTCTACCATATTGAGTGATGTATGGCTTCACTTCATTCACAAAATTCTCCGCATCTACTTTTAACTTTTTCTTATCTTCTAGTGTTTTTCTGGTGATAAATTTGTTGAATTCTCTGGATGTTATTCGGTGAGTTCTTTTAAACCTCCACACCCACCAGTCAGATGCTTTAAATCGCGTATCATCAAAATCGAGCATTTTTTTAGCATGTAGACCCCACATCCGTAAGTCTGCATCGTGAACTATCATACCAGCATCAATTGCACTTTTAAAATTGTTCAATGTGTACTCCGCAATACGGTGCAACTTTTCCATATATGTACCTCCTGTATTTACTTGTCCTGCCCATCGTCTCAATTGACGTACTGATGTTACTTTTCTGAACCGATTTTGAACAGCACTCAACTCACGATTACTTTTTCTTGTTCCGCTTCTCCAAAACTCCACTGCTCTTTGTTTACAATCGAAGCCAACATCTTCGTCATCTTTCGTACAAACAGCTCCATCTGTTCTGGAACCAAGTTTAGGAGTCCACTTTGCATAAGTGTCTTCCACAGCGGAAGCCTCCCAGTCTTTGTATGGTTCTGAAAAGTCTAAAGTATTTTCTTCTACAACCTCAACGCCATTGAACTCATTCATAGCCTGAATTAATATTTCTTGAAAACGATCTGTCAGTTGTTGTTCTGCATCATTAACTTCACTAACAGGTATGTTCATGGTTTGGAATGCAAGTAACAAAAGGTTTATTACATTCAAGGGATTTATCAGCATCTTTAAAAGGCTAGATAAACTGTCCACTGTTTTTCAATCTGACACAAAGATATTGACTTCTGAACTCGAGAACGATGAAAGCAAGAATGAAAGATTAATCAAAATCTCCAAACAAGCTTCTTCCTAAAAATAGAACTTTCCTCATGTACATTTCATTGTATTCGTAAAGATGCATGGGTCGAGAAAAACAGCCGCATAATCAGTTCGTCATTCTGCATTAGTTAAAAATATAATTTATATATTTCCAAGAATAGAAACTGACAGATATAAGTTTCTTGAATGCATAGAAATATAACAAAACACCCTTAAGAGTGGTTACCCCCTATGAAGTAATTTTTTGGTTTAAATGGAAAAATACGTAAATTTTATTTTGTTATCACATGCAACATATATTTTTGCCAGATTTCCAGCTTGAATTCACAGCCATTTGGTAATTTTATGATATACTCGTAAATCCCTTTGGGTTATTTCACCCCCATGTAAAATTTTGACTAAATTGAGAAATTTACGTTTTTCAACCCTCTGCGTAAATAAATTTTTTCGCTCGGTTTCGTACGCGAAACTTCCTTCATTTAGCAGAAACATAATAAAATGCACTTAAGGGTAGTTACCCCTTATAAATTTATTTCTCGTCAAAATGCAAAAATACGTAAGCTCTATTATATTATCGCGTGCAACATATATTTTTCCCAGATTTTTCAGCTTGAATTTACACCCATTTGGTAATTTTATATTATACTCCTAAATTCCTTTGGGGTAGTTTACCCCCATGTAAATTTTTGAATGAATTGAAAAATTGGAAATTTTCAACTCACAGTGTGAAGGAATTTTTTTGCTCGGATTTGTACGCGAAACTTCCTTCATTTAACAGGAATGTAATAAAATGCACTTATGGGGTAGTCACCCCTTAAAAATTGATTTCTCATCAAAATGCAAAAATACGTAAACTTTATTTTATTATCGCGTGCAAATATATTTTTCTCCGATTTTTCAGCTTGAATTTACAATTATTTGGTAATTTTATAGTATACTCGTAAATTCCTTTGGGGTAGTTTACCCCCATGTAAAATTGTGACTAAATTGAGAAATGTACATTTTTCAACCCTCTGTGTGAAGAAATTTTTTTGCTCGGTTTTGTACGCGAAACTTCCTTTATTTAGCAGAAGTATAATTAAATGCACTTAAGGGTATTTACCCCTCATAAATTAATTTATCGTGGAAATTCAAAAAAAAAGTAAACTTCATTTTATTATCGCGTGCAACATATATTTTTCTCAGATTTTCTTGGTTGAAATAATGCCTTTCGGGCAATTTTTGTGTAATCAAAAATAATTTTGGGGTAGTTCACCACCCTAAAAAATTATCGACAAATTTGAGAATATCACATTTTTCATCTTTCATTGGGAGGAAATTTTTCCACTTTGTTTCATTGTGAAAGATACCGCTGCTATATGTGAAACAATTAAATGGGTATTCGGTATCACATTTTTCGGGGGTGGTTTTTACCCCCTTGAACCCATTTTTAGCAGGTAAGAGAGAATACGTGTCGCTTACTTTTACGAGTACTACAACATATGTAAGACCGAAGAAAATCGGAGGGGGACACCTACCTAATGTTCCTGTTAGATAGTAATTCGTGCTTCACTGAGTAAGAATCAAGCACACTCCTTGGATATTGTCATACTCTCAGGCAGTTTTTACTCAAGTGGCCCTGAAAAGGGCCGTTTCCTAGATAGGCGTTCGAGCTTCAGTAAGTAAGAATCGAGCTCACTGCTTGGAGATTGTCATACTCTCACCCGTGCAGAAATTGCCCTATTTAGCCCCAATTAAAGTAGGGTTTAGACAAGGCCCTCGTCAGGTTTTCTATTTTTAGTACAAAAATTTTAATCAAGTGTGGCGATATCAGGCAACCATATACAATTATTCTGTCATTACTTATAAACACTTTCTCGCTGTTCTGGTCAAACTTTAATAAAATAATATTGAGATACAGATGGTATGTTAAGTTTTCATTTAGTGGAATTGGAGGGGTTTTCTTTTGAAAACCCTAAGTCGGGAAGTCTCCAGGAATACTTGGCAATGCCGAATTGAGAAACATAACCTATGTTTCATCATAGTTCCTTGCGTGCGAAATGCGAATGTCATTTTGACTTAGAACGTACTTCAGAGATTGTATAATCTAAATATTGATTGAATTAGTGAATATCTACGAGACGGAAAATGGAAAAAGATGTCTTCAAGACCGCAGTCGTATTCTGTCAAAAAATATCGCGCTCGAAAACAAATTAATGCAGGTGAGAGTGACGAGACATCTGACAGTTCTCATCCAAGTTCTGCAAAAGGTAATTTAATTTGTTTAGTATTATTTGGAAAAGAAAATGCTGAAAAAAATTTAAATACTAATCTCGATTATTGTTATGAATAAATTGATTGCCATAGAGCGAATGAATGTTGTTTGGAACTTCTTGCGTAAAATTACAAATACAAAATCTAACCTCCAAATTTGATAGTTTAATTTTAAAGAAATAGTAGGAAAATTATACATTTTTTCGCTTTGCACACACATTATTTGTACCAACTTATAATGCAATAAATATACTTTTCAAAAAAAAAAGATTTAATTTCAATTCGAAATTGGATGTAACTGATCAGGTTCACACCCTTCCCTGGACCGTCGCACTTCGTAGATAACTGCACTGGGCCCGAATCGCCGTTTCTATTCTGGGTGCACTAAGCTGATTCGCAGAGTCGACACATCCTTCACGGTAGGAAACGAACTCTGCTGGTTTTGAATTTAAGTGGCTACACGTCTGTACGTCGTTATGTCACTTAAGTTCGGTATCGGTCTTCCGTGTACTGAAGATCCGAAAGAGTTTTACGTCCGTACGTAGATCTGTCTGGGCGAGTGAATTAAATTGTCAAATTAGGTCCGATGATGCCGTGCATTCGATGACGTCCCGGTTTGTCCGGATTTGATAGAAACGTGGGTCCGTTGATGCCGTTTGAAGGGCGACGTCCGTTGATATCTAATCAAAAATAAGGGGTCGGGTCAGTGATACCGTTTGAAAACGTCGTTCCTGGCCAATGACTAACTTTAATTAATGACGTTGCGGCCCAGCTCAGTTACGCGTCGAGTGCAGACGGGCAAGAGAAACCGCGTTTTTTCCGGATTCCTTAGTACTTCTAGTCGGTACGAGAAGTAGTAAAGAACTGCTTTGAGAATTTTGAGTATGACCGACCTGAAGGTACGGATGCATAAGTGAGGTAGGGCATTTTTGCAAGCATTGCTAATTTTGATTGGTTGATCGTTGTCAAGCGACAATTTGGAAGAGACCCATGGAAGGAAGCTATATTGTGAATCGCTGACTTCTGAAAAATTGTTGACTGTCATAACGTGACTTAGAGACACGTTTGATTCCTTTAATTTTATATTCTTTGAAAATTATAATTTGAATTTTACTGAATATTGGTTATTAATTGTTTCCAAATTAATTTATTTATTTCAGTATGGAATTAATAACTAATAATCTTGAAAATATTTTGTAATAGTGAGGAATTGTTAATTAGACAAGGGTGATTTATATATTATTATTAAGGGTTTATTATTATAGGTCAGATGAGTTGTCAAAATAAATCAGTTATTTACATAGGAAGGACGTTGGAAGATAAGGAAATGCACGCGCACCGCAAGCGAATCGTCAGGTGTAGTAGTGCATAGGTAGAAGCGTCAAACGGTGTCCTATGGGTGCTCTCCTTGTAATGATTCGTATTGTCGTCTTCTCTCTTTCCTTCTCTCTAGTTCTCACGTCTTTCTATCTTACCCTAACTCATTGGCATGGGTGAAGGAATGTTCATGCTGGCTTATTTCTTAAAAATGCTTATGTTGCGTATATGTTCCTGGAGAGTTGAATTTAATTTTGACTTTATTGAATACAAAATTTCATTAAGTACCAGGACGGTTCGTAACAACCCCACCCTGGAAATTTTGGTTATTGTCCTCGATAACTGGGTCGAAATGAACAGTCCTTTCGCATGCTAGTTGGACTAATTATTTTCTTACAGTAAAATTTCTGAGTTATGTAAGTAGATAATAAACTTATAACATAACCTTCCGGAACGTGTCATGAGCTAAACTATCGTTGGTTTAGACGATAATATAATATAATAATATACGTAAAATAATATATATACGTGCTTAGTGGTAAATGTTTTTAATATTTCCATTCACACAAGCGCCTTAGTCATTATATCATAAACTAATGTAATTTACATTTAATGCTAGCCACTTTTGAAATTTTTGGATTTCTTGCGTATTAACACTTAGGGGCTTCTTTCTCTTTTATTTTATAGGGATCACTCACAATCACTGATCACTTCACATGAGTTGAAGTGTTTGCACAGGTAGTTGGTTGTACTTTGGGCAAAGGCATCCATGATACTTTTGATGTATTGGCTGCATTTTCAGCAGCCCGCTGGATGATTTCCTTGGAGAGGATCTGATTTGAATTCGTGTTAGTGGCTCTTGGAACTATTGTTGGTAATTCTAACTCATCTTCATGGTGTTGTCCGAGGTCAGCATTTTCGAAATTTTGAGTATTTCGTTTAATGTCACTAATACTGGACCTCCTAAATCGCTTCTTCCTAATACAAGCGACACAGGCTAATATTACTATTGAGATTTGAGAGTGACGAAAATAGGTTATTAGTCCCAGGATTGTAAATAATCCTAATCCAATATATGACCCATGAGTATGGGTTAAATGATTTTTGCGGAATGCCTTGCGATCACTGAATTCCTCTAATTTCTTTTTGATCTCCCATAAGGATTCTTCATGTTTGTAATTTGGTCGATAGGTAACATCTTCTTTTGATGATGTTATAAGCATTAATTCGTTGATGTTAATTTTCTTATTATTGTGTCCGACGATAGGTGATATTTTCTTTAGGTCTAAATGTAGAGTTGGCTCATAAATGAACTCTGTAGAATGTCGCTTGACTGAAAGACTGGTTAAAATTTCGGACTCTGTTTTCAATATACAGCCTGGAGCTAATTGGACTATTCCCAATTTTGATAACTGAATTTTTACTAAGGATTGCATTGGGCAGATTATTTCTGCTGACTGTTCCCTGTCGAGAGAGTAAATCCATCCCGCTAAAGTCTTCATCTTGATCCAATAAAGGTCGCTCCGGTAAGAAATTTTGATATCGCAGATTTTAAACTTGTCTTGTTTTGGGTGGAGCAGCATCTCACTTTCGCAAGTTTTACTGGACGGCGTCTCGTGTATGATAAGATCTCCCTTGCAAAGATGATATTGCTGAAGGTACTTACATTCCAAGAATTGATCTTCCTTCATTAGGATGTAGGTTCTTTGAGTTTCATCTACGGCGATATATCTGGACTTAGAATTTATATACGCCCGGCCAGAGTTGGTTACAAATATTTCTTGAGGTACGGGTATTGAATGAATATGGTAGAGTTGATAATCTGTTTTGTCAAGGAGTGGTATATCCAGTACGAACCTCAAAGATCCATTCCTAACCATGATCGTTGATGTTGATAATTGTGCCAATTCCTCGATACTGACTTTTGGTCCTTGAGTAGGAAACATGAGTTTGGGAGCATGGTCCTGTACATCTCGATACACAACCTCTAGCTGGTTAGTGGTTAACAGAGAGGGATGTAGATGTCCTCTTCTAGCGTCGTGTATGGCATCTAGGAGTTGATCGGCTGATCTTGTGTAGCTATCCAACCCGGTTCCCATCATTCTTAACATTTGATTCAAAGTGTTTGTGTAGTTTATTTGTGGCATATATTCTCTAATTTGATTGACCGCCACTGCAGTATTGGTTAAATCAAGTTTAAACTAATTAAGCTGTCTTTCTTCATTTTCTTCTCTTCGATGAATTCGCTCGAGATTAGCTCTCAAAACATGAGTTTGCTGCATCATTTACTTCGTTGATTTTTGCGTCTAATAGTTGCTCATCATCATAGGTGACAAGTCCTGCAACAGGTCCGATTATTCCACCCAGAAATCCTAACATCGGGGATGCTCTCCGTTGTCTGATGTTCGTCGGTAGGTTTTGTGGATGAAGATTCTCAGTCCTACGTTCCAGTTCTTCCATCTCGAGTTGAATGTCCCTCAACCGATTTTCAGCAAAGTCATGTTTTCTAGACAATTGGTAAGATTCGAAGATGTTGATGCAGTCTTCGCCGAGTGTCACGTTGCAATTTTCCAGTAGAGATTTGGTTCTGCGTCCATATGTCTCTAGGAAGTTCTGATACATTGAACGTCCATGAAAATGGTGAGTCTCCAGACACTAACACTCCTTCGCATGAGTTCCTCCTTCTCGTAGTAGATTCCGGTACTGCTGGTGAGGGGAGTGATCCTGTTCAGCTGTTTGCCATGTCCAATTCCAGTCGCTGCATATACATAACATAGAAGGATCCAAAGACCCAGGCCATACATTTCAGGACAATTGAAAAATTCTGCTTTTATTTTCTTTTTCTATGAACAGAAGTTGCGTTTGGATACACTTTAATTTGCTTAATTTAACATTTACCTATTAAAATTTTGTATACCTTTAATTAAATTACACTTGATTACAATCTAGGATTTATTTAAGGGTAGGATCAGTCACTACACATTGAAGAAAGCATCGGCATGTGTTTCGGTATTTTCACCACCCTAATTTAGGGTTACGATGGACGAGATTCTAATCCTTACCCCAGAATCCTTAAGGAATAAATGATTCTGTATATCTTTGATAAAGAGTTCTTAAAAATAACTATCAAAGTTATTTTGTAGTGAATTTTATTACGCCCTGAATAAATTAGGGGAAATTATGGAGAGAAAAAGAAAAAAAAACAATTGAGCGGTTCAACACCCCGGAATTATTTTGAAACAAAATAATTCCTGGGTAATCCCGCACTTCATTGAATTTATTCAGATTTAATATATTTTCAGTTTTCCCTTTCTTTTCTAGCTTTAGTTTTAATGCCTGTGTTAACCTTGTTTCACAAAATACTCTAAGGTTGGTCTAATTTCTTTTAGATTCCTAATCGTAATTGCATCATTGCTTTATGTAAAGGAAAATAATACTTTATTTTCATTGTTTTAACCGGCTTAAATCTTAACTACCTTAAGCTTGTCGGCATGTTTCATAAATCGCGAGCCATCTTCACTTTCTAGAATTAAATTGTGGTTATCGGTTAGTCCCACGACCTTATATGCACCATGACTACGCGAATCGAGTTTTCCACTGCGTACATCTTTCATCACGTATACTAGATCATTCACTTTCGCGTTTAGCGGCCTAGCCTTTTGATCATAGTATTTCTTTGACTTTTCCTTTGCATCAAGGAGATTCTTTGCGGCGATTTTCTGAATTTCGTTTAATCGGATGATTAGGTCATGCAAATAGGTACCATAGGTTTCCAAGTGGTCATCAGACGGAAACGAGGTGGGTACCCGTGCGGTTCTTCCGAAGACCAATTCGTAGGGAGTAAACTCCGTCGCTTCATGAACCGACGTGTTGTACGCAAACATGGCGAATGGAAGCAGTCTGACCCAGTCGTCATAATCGTTCGCGTAATGTTTTATATAATCGGTTAAAACTATGCGGCTTCTCTCTAGGGATCCATTCGTTTGAGGACGATACCTAGAAGTCGTCAATTGTTTTACGTTGAAAAGTTTCTCCATTTTCCGCATCATTTTACTCACAAATGCTCCTCCTCGATCACTCAGGATGCACTTTGGGGCACCGTATAGAGAGAAGAGGTGAGTAGCAACGGCATGTGCGATGGTGGTTGTTTTAACATCTGGAATGGGTACCCCTATGCAGTACTTGCTGAAGTTGTCCTGCATAGTTAGTATATGTCGGTTCCCATTCGGGGTTGTAGGGAGTTTTCCTACAGTGTCAATTGACACTTTGTCAAATACGCCAAATGGTGTATCGGTAATCACAATTGGCTTGTGTGTACGGGCTCGCATGAGTTTATTTTCCAGACAACTACGACAATTTCGTATGTAGTTGTTTATTTGGTCTTGCAGGCCGGGCCATGTGAATCGTTCTCGGACCCGCCTGTATGTTTTGGTCACACATTTGTGTCCTCCCACTAGACTCTCATGACATTCCTGTATTATTTCTTGTCTTAAGTCCTCCGGGGGCACTTCAATTCTACCATGACAAAGGGTGACTTGGATATTACCACCCCGGAAAATAGGGGCCAAAGTATCGCGCATTTTATCATGGGGCAGCGAACCAAGCAAGTCTCCCGAATTTGCAATACGGCATGTTTTCTGCTCATCTTTTTCTAGAGCAAGGCGAAGGTTCTTTAGTCCAGCAATCACGTCATTCCAGTCAATTTCATCGAAATGTCTCGTTTTTACAACGATAGAATACGTCTTGTATCGACCGTTAGGAGTGACCAGGATTTGTCCCTTCTGAGGTCGGCTTTCCCAGAGGTCTTGTAGATCAAGACGCTCGGTAGCCACCAGGAGCTTGGCGATCGAATTCGTAGGTTTGCAGTCTGCTGAAATAAAATGGTCGTAATTGTCGCGGCGATATGTCAATGGCTCCTTCCATTGACGGTTTATGTTAGACTCTTCAGTTGCATCTAAGCACATTTCTGAAGATCCTTCTTTTCCATCCTGTGGTGTAGGTGGGTCTATATAAGGTACCTCAAGGTTCAGTCTTGAAACTGGTGAGGTCAATCTTATCTCTTGAGAAGTTTTAGAACATTGTAACCTTCGTGGTTGATAATCTTCTTTTCCTCCTATTGGACTACTCAGCTCTTCCTCCCCACTCGTTGTCTTCGCAAAGGGTGTTGACCATGCTACTGGTGTTACGGAAGGCAAGGGGGTTGTAAAGCGTGATTGCTGTGATACAGGGTCCTTTATCTGAGGAGAATTAATTCCTTCGGGGAAGTCAGAAAAACGCACGGTACTCCGTCGCTGGGGTGCGAAGACCTTGCTACAGCCTAAGGTTGTATGGACATCTGGTTTAGTTAGGTTGTCGACTTCCTGCAGTGATTTTTGATGTTCTTCAAAAGCCTTTAGGAAGCTGTTCACCTTGAGCGTGAATTCATCATCATCAAATTCTCCGCAGGGATCTTGCTTTTTCAATTCTTCCAAAAGTTCTTGATCATTTTCACCTTCAGAAACATGAGTGCAAGGAATCTGAATAACGGAATCAGTACCTTCATTATCCCAGAACCAAGATTGGTGCTCTGCAAGGGATTCATTAAACTTGTTTGATGATGTTTCTAAATCCTTCGGATTAAGACTGCGAATCTCCTCGACATCGCTACCTTCGCTGTCCATTTGGGGTGGGCTGATATCTACGATGACTTGTGGCGGAGGTGTAGAGTCCTTATGATGAAAACCTGAAGGTTCTGTCTGGAAGGTGCTAGTTTCTTGTACGGAATCTTGCTCTGTTCCCTCTTTCGCCAATTCATACGCTTCCTCATTTCCTTCTATCCCTTGGTGGCCAGAAACATAATTCCATGTCACCTGTAAGGGTTCAAAAGCGGCTTTTAGTTCTAAGAATTCGGCTTTGTTGACAACGGGCTTTCGTGCTGCAGTTTCCCAGCCGTTCTTTTCCCATTTAGGTATCCAAACGGTTGCACTGTCGATGAGAAACTTGGAATCTGTATTAATTCTAAGCTGTTGGATTCCTGCGCCTGTGGCCCTCTGAGCGGCTACCGTGGCCGCTTTGATTTCTGCCGCATTGTTTGTTTGGCGTCCTGTAACTGCTTGCGAGACGTTTAGCGGATGGTTTTGGCCAAACCATATGCCAATTCCAGCTCGAGAGTTGCCTTTCGAATCAGGAACGCTTGCTCCGTCTATGTATACATCAACATAGGGATCGCATAAGGGAGGTATCCATGGAGCCTTTGGGGGGTAAGCGCGAAGGTGCGCTTTTAGGTGGACCATTGCCTTTCAGGGTCCCTTGCGCAGGTCCTACGTCTGGCAGGACGCTGCGACTCTTTCTAAAGACGGGGGCATCAGAATCCTCATTATCACCTTCTTCAGATGACGATTCAGATGAAGAGGACTCTTCACTGGGGGAGGGAGTTTTTGTGATTTCGAGTCTAAGGTTAAGATTTCGTTTAGAACTGGCCTTGCATTCGTTTTCGGATTCCGCTGGTGTCCTTCCGGGGGTTTGGTACTTTTGTCTGATTTCTTGGTATTTGAGTTCGCAGGTGTCTTGGGCATAGTAGCCGATTTCGTTTTACTAGGTTTGAACTGGCTAGACCTAACGATGGTCGACTTTTTCGGAGCTGTCGCCAGGGGTTGTGAGTCCTTTCGCGCTATGGGGAGCGACTTGCTCGGACTGGATTCTTTCGTTTGTTCCTTAACTGTTGAGGAATGCGTGTGTATAGGCAACACTCGTGTGGGGTTGGCTCTAAGTACATCGTCGTCGGCCGGAAGGTTCACTTTTTGCTGAAGAGCATTAGGTATTGAATTTCCGCGATCTTCATCTGATTCTGACCTACCTGACATGGAAGTGGTTTGCTCATCGAGCACTGGATTTTGAGAAGGGGCCTCGACTCAGCGATTTAATTTTCCCTTCTTGTATTCGAAGATCCATCCCTTCCTTCTATTTTGATAGAATGGCCCCCACAGCATACTCTGAGGCATCTGTGGTGAGTTTGAATTCCTTTTTAAAATCCGGATATTGAAGGATAGGCTCTTGACAAAGGTAATTTCGTATTTTATCGAAACTTTGCTGATGCTCGTTTTCCCATCTCCATTCAATATTTTTCTTGAGGAGATCGTTCAAGGGCTTGGCTAATTTGGCGTCGTTTTGAATGAATCGCCTATAATAACCAGATAGTCCCAAGAATTGACGGACAGCTCTTACCTTGCAGGGAGTGGGGAAATTTCTTATCGCCCTTATCTTGGATGGGTTAGGTTTGACTCCATTCCGTCCAATTATGTGACCTAGATATGCTACTTCTTTTCGCAAGATATCACACTTATCTAGCTGCAACTTAAGGTTTGCTTGCCGTAAGCGTGTCAAAAGGCGTGTGGTGTTCCTCAAGCATTTCTGAGAACAGCACTACGTCGTCAAGATATATGAAGGCCTCCGTGCCATGTATTCCTTTCAATACTTCGTCCATTAGACGTTGAAAGGTTGCCGGGGCATTTTTGATGCCCATTGGCATTCGGAGGTACTCAAAATGACCTTGAGGTGTAGAGAAGGCCGTTTTTGCTCGATCGTCGGGGTGCGTTTCAGTTTGGTGATATCCGCTCGCCAAATCAAAGACAGAGAAGTAGTGTGCCTTCCCAAGATGGTCCAGTATTTCTGTAATATTTGGCAAGGGGTACGCGTCCCTTATGACTTTTTCGTTAAGTGCCCTATAATTGAAGACAACCTGGTATTTTCTTTGTCCTGAGGCATCAGGTTTCTTAGGGATTGTCATTAGTGGCGAATTATAGGGTGATCTTGATGGGCCGATGATTCCGCTCTTGAGTTGTTTTTCGACTGCTTGTCGTACATCTTCGGCCGAATCCTGTGCTCGTCTATATTGTTTTCATTGTATGACTATATTTTCACTCATGGGTATTCGGTGTTGAACCAAGTGGGTTGCAGTTAGTTTCTCGCCATTTAAATGAAATATATCCGGAAATTCATTTGTCCATTGGGCAACGTATTCTTTTTCATCATCATTTAAATGGGAAAGGTATAGACTGTTGAACACGCGCTCCGCGCAGGTTTGCTCCTTCTTAGCTACATCTTCATCCGATTCCGTTGGCTCTGAATCGGAAGATTCTTCCCCTTGGATATTATAGTATTCAAAGCTGATGATTCCTTGAGGGGGAAGAGTGAGCTCGACTACCTCTTCAGTAGTGTTGATTACTCATACATGACATTTCCCGTTTTCATTCGTGACTGCAGCTTCACCTAAATATATTCCGTCCGAAGTCTTGATACGAGGTAGATACCCCTCTCGTACTTCGGGATTTGATACATCTAGCGCGATTGCTTGACGAGTTCGAAGTTGAATCCTTAATATGCGAGCAAACGGTTTAATTTCCGATTTTAATCTTCTTTTTGCTTCCTTGGATTCTTCGTCTACAAACGGAATTGGTGTTACTGGGTTAGAGACCGTGACAGTAGTATTGTGTCTGAAGGACATTTCGACTTGTTCCTGTCGGAGAACGGGTCGGCCCAGAATTCCATCTGTAGATATAGGGAAATCATTTCTTACCACGTAGAACTCTACCGGGGCCCCTAAAACTAAAATCTCGAGGGTGCCTAGGGTTTTTACTCCGTGCTTGGTTATTCCATACATTGTAGTAAGTTTATTCGGTGGAATCACGAGTTCTTCTTGTAACGCTTGAAGTTTGATCAGATTGACCCCTGATCCTGGATCGACCAGGAAGGATGCCTTCCTGCAGCTCATGTTTTACTTCGAAATTGACAGAATCAAACAAAAATTAAATTGTGGTGGGGATATTCTGAGGAAACATGGTTGAACTCAACAATATAATTCCACACTGATTTTAATTTCGAATTTTTCGAATTTTAAATTAATTTTGAGAACTTCAGCCCTCAATATTTTCAATTACATAAGAATTTCACTGTCGAAAGTTAAACCGAAATTTCTTGTGAACATTTGAAAACCTTTTTCATCATTTTACAGATCAATCAGATTGAAAATGGATTTTGTAAAATTCCGAGTAAACCAGTAGCGCTGCCACCATCAGCTTGTTACGTACGAGATAATAATTTTTAATTTTAAAAACATGTGAATGAGCTTCAACTATTATATAATGTACCGGAGGTTCAAGCTGCCAAATTAGTTTATTAATTTGTTTCATTTTTGTGGGATCGTGACTACCATCTTATTAATTCAAGATGTTCCCTTTTTCGGCTGTCCTGCTACCGTGAAACTTTAATGATGAAAAGGATTTTCTGTTGAATAACTAATGCACTGACTCCAGTTTCATTTTAATTTGTTAAAATTAAAAGAGAATGAAATAACAAAATAAAAAAAAAACAGACGGTAAATTCCAAAGGAATCAAGAAGAAAAAGTACAAGTAATTTTCACATTTGACTTACCCTAACTTACAGCTAACACCACACTTCTTTCGCCAGAGAGAAGGAAGGAGCGGGCAAGGATTGGATTTCTGGTGTTTTTGGAATATGATGTAACTGGTCGGGTTCACACCCTTCCCTGGACCGTCGCACTTCGTAGATAACTACACTGGGCCCGAATCGCCGTTTCTATTCTGGGTGCACTAAGCTGATTCGCAGAATCGACACATGCTTCACGGTAGGAAACGAACTCTGCTGGTTTTAAATTTAAGGCTCTTTTACACCTTCCGTCAATCGGTCGTCGACTGACCAACATAACGAAATATCCATTCACACCTTCGGAAAATTCAGTGAAATTTAGCAACATTTTAGTAATCTTTCAGTGAGTTTGAGAAGGTAAATAAAATATTACTGCATTTAACTAAATTTACCGAAGGTGTGAATGGATATTCCGATATATTGGTTGGTCGACGACCGATTGACGGAAGGTGTAAAAGAGCCTCTAAGTGGCTATACGTCTGTACGTTGTTATGTCACTTAAGTTCGGTATCGGTCTTCCGTTGACTAAAGATCCGAAAGAGTTTCACGTCCGCACGTAGATCTGTCTGGGCGAGTCAATTAAATTGTCCAATTAGGTCCGATGATGCCGTCATTCGATGCCGTCCCCGTTCGTCCGAATTTGATAGAAACGTGGGTCCGTTGATGCCGTTTAAAGGGCGACGTCCGTTGATATCTAATCAAAAATAAGGGGTCGGGTCAGTGATACCGTTTGAAAACGTCGTTCCTGGCCAATGACTAACTTTAATTAATGACGTTGCGGCCCAGCTCAGTTACGTGTCGAGTGCAGACGGGCAAGAGAAACCGTGTTTTTTCCGGATTCCTTAGTACTTCTAGTCGGTACCAGAAGTAGTAAAGAACTGCTTTGAGAATTTTGAGTATGACCGACTCGAAGGTACGAACGCATAGGTGAGGTAGGGCATTTTTGCAAGCACTGCTAATTTTGATTGGTTGATCGTTGTCAAGCGACAATTTGGGAGAGACCCATGGAAGGAAGCTATATTGTGAATCGCTGACTTCTAAAAAATTGCTGACTGTCATAACGTGACTTACAAAGAACATTAGGTAGGTGTCCCCCTCCGATTTTCTTCGGTCTCACATATGTTGTAGTACTCGTAAAACTAAGCGACACGTATTTTTTCTTACGTGCTAAAGATGGTTTTAAGGGGGTAAAAACCACCCCCGAAAAGTGTGGTACTAAATATCCATTTAGTTGTTTCACATACAGCAGCTGTATCTTTCACAATGAAACCAACTGGAAAAATTTCCTCACAATGAAAGATGAAAAATGTGATTTTCTCAAATTTGTCGACAATTTTTTAGGGTGGTGAACTACTCCAAAATTATTTTTGAATGCACAAAAAAATGCGAAATAGGCATGATTTCAACCCGCAAAATCTGGGAAAAATATATGTTGCACGCGATAATAAAATAAAGTTTACGTGTTTTCGCATTTTCACAAAAAATCAATTCATAAGGGGTAACTACCATTAAGTGCATTTTATTATATTTCTGCTAAATAAAGGAAGTTTCGCGTACAAAACCAAGCAGAAAATTTCTTCACACAGAGGGTTGGAAAATTTGAATTTCTCAATTCAGTCAGAAATTTACATGGGGGTAAAGTAACCCAAAGGAATTTACGAATATACAATAAAATTACCAAATTGGTGTAAATTCATGCTAAAAAATCGAGGAAAAACATATATGTCACGCGATAATAAAATAAAGTTTACAAATTTTTGCATTTTGACGAGAAATCAATTCTTAAGGGGTAACTACCCTTGAGTGCATTTTATTATATTTCTGCTAAATAAAGGAAGTTTCGCGTACGAAACCAAGAAAAAACATTTCTTTACACAGAGGGTTGAAAAATTTGAATTTCTCAATTCAGTCAAAAATTTACGTGGGGGTAAACTACCCCAAAGGAATTTACGAGTATACTATAAAATTACCAAATGGGTGTAAATTCAAGC